>MU224275.1:298186-312670 GCA_018584345.1 Thuja plicata
TATATATATCATTGAACCATCAAAGCATACATATAAAACCATGTGTATAAAAGCATATATAAAAGAATACATAGTTCTATATATTAAAACCATTGAGCCATCAAATAGGTCCATCATATGTTAAAATATATTAGCAAAGTATAGTCCATCACATGTTTAAATATATCAACAAAGTATAGTCTATCATATATTTAAATATATCAATAAAGTATAGTCCATTTAATCTAGAGATACCAAGTTGGTCCTAACACATGAAATATGTATGTAATACTTTTAGGCAAACTCAAACTGTTCAAACCTTCCATGGAGAACATGTAATATTCTCTCATGATCCTCACTATCTAGTCTGCACTTACGATGTCCATGTTGAGATTTAGCTGGATGGAGACAAAGGGAGGTGACAACTACTAGGTGGCTATATTGAAACACCTTTTTGTCTAGTTGGTAATCAACAAAGTGAATACCATGTTGAATTACTTTGATTTTCTTGAAATAGGTTGCCTCTAAAACAAATGAACCTGCAAGTCACAAATTGTAACAATATAAATTTAAACAAAATTAATTAAAACTTTGTTAAAAGTTTGAAATTTTAAATTTACAAAATGAGTTCAATATATTGATGTAAAGCATGTAAACCTACATGGAACAACATTCCATCAATTTTTTCAGGTTCAATTAACTTCATCCTCTCTATAGTACAACACAATAAATAGTAACTAACTCCTACATTTCTACGCTCAGTAAACACTACAAAGACATCTCTTGCACAACAAATTTATATACATGTGAGATCCTAAAATTAACTTAGTTAAATCTATAGATCTATATATCTATCTATCTATCTATACATGCAACTCAATGCCATATAATGTGAAACTCAATTAAATTATACTTACCAATTTTGACCAATCCTGAGATATGATCGTAATCAGTAGAAATCAAAGGATTCATCTTCATCTCTATCAAATGTATAAGTAACAACTAGTGGAACAAGATTCCATGCACCTACATATCCATATTCCTTATTGATGCATTCCTCACAATTGTCAGCAATGTAGTGACAACAAAAGCATGAGTTGTCCCTAGTGTTCAACTTCCAATTGCGATAATTCCTACTCATAACTGACTACAAAGATCCTGTCTTTTCTATCCTCTTGCAACCATGCATAATTTTTCTATCCACACCTAAACACATGCATATATAATGTTGTATAAAACAGGGGACAAATATGAATTTCATTTATAAATTTGAATAAAGAATGTAAAATTTAAACAAGAATATATATATATATATATATATATATATATATATATATATATATGTATACACATATAAANAAAAATATATATATATATATATATATATATATATATATATATATATATGTATACACATATAAACACATATATGTATATATGTATACACACATACATACATACATACATATATATATATATATATAACACATGCATAATCTAAAATGCGTGCATACCTTTTATCTCCCAAAATTTTCTATGTGGTACCGCTTGAGTCATTCCTGATTATGTGCCATCCTCGTTTGGTGTGAAATATGTTATGCACCATTCAACAACATCATGTGCATTGTTTTATATGAACTCCCTGTTAGAATAATTGAGAGGGGGGGTGAATCAGTGGCCTTAAAATAATTCAAATAAGACCCAACCAAAAACTTATATCACAAATATATTATCCTTAGTTATCTTGCAGTTGCCAATCATCAATATGTATGCCATAAATAATTCTAACAAATATAAATTGCTCGATAAGATATACTATTTATCTTTTCTAGATTTTATCGAGTAGCAGCAATTAAACTTAGAGTTAATCGACCAATTCAGTTTTTATAATGTGTAGAACATAATATCAATGCAATGAAAGAAATACACATTTGACACATAGATTTTAATGTGGAAACCCAATACAGGGAAAAACCACCTAGTGCTAGTAATCCAAAATATTTTCACTTTTCTCAAGTGAGCTTGGTGAAGAGCCAACCCTGTTAAAGGTTACAATACACACTGTTAAGTGCGACCTTGTCAGAGGATTCAAAAATAATGGTTTGTCTTTTGACCTAGCACTCACTATGCTATAAACAAGAAAACCTTTTGATACTCTTGAGTATCTCAATACAATAAGGGATATTAAATCCCACTCGATTAAGAGATTTTTTGAATCAATGGTTGAACTGATACAGTAAATGATCTGTTCAACATACAACTTTAACTTGTAAATATTTGGATCTATTGTTAGTTTGATAATATGTCTCTGATCAATATGATCTTTAGTTCCTTTTCTCTCTTTCTTTCTTCTTCTCGGTGAATGCTTTGTCCTCTGTTGCTCGGTGTCTACAAAATTCCTTGGCTCTATCCTTCAGCCTGTAAGATGAGATCTGTATAAACAATTCTATCTTCACCAGAATATACTCAGCATTCCTCTCTTCATAATGAATTATTTGTCTCTTTATATAGACATGATTAGCTACTCAATCTCCTTGTTGTTGTCGTAGATCACTTCTTAATCCGTAAAACTCGCCATGCTTTCCTTATCCTATAAATCTCTGCTTTATTTTTATTCTATAAATCTCCCCATGATAGTTGTGAATAAAACATGTTTTAAATATCCTTCTTGCTTTAGTTTAACTAGTCGTTGAAAATCAATCAATCAATCCCTAAATATAGTTCTGCTAGCAAAGCAAATTTTGTCAATTTCAGATAAGTTCAACTTTGAGAAGTTATAATCGAGAAAATATAGATTGAAAACCAATCTTTCTTCTTTTTTGCACTAGCTATACATTTTATCTATAAAATATTTGGAAATGAAAGGAAAAATAGATTATTTGCATACACTTGTTTGGAGGGAACTAGACCCCAGATTTTCAGCAGTTTTCAGCAATGGAAAAATGGACTTCAAAAATTAAAAACCTATGAACATTCTTGTTCAAAAATTTTTTTAAAAATTATAGACATAAACTTAATCCATTTTTACACATTTCTTTAGTTTACATCATCCTCAAATTCTAAATACAAATGCCAGTGCCTTTTATGTCGTTAAAGTTGAATAGTATGCATGTTGTGGTCCTTTTCCTTTATAAAAGTGTGAAACAGGTTTGTACTTTTACCCCTTCTTTCTTTAGTTTAACTGGTCATTGAAAATCAAGCAATCAATCCCTAAATATAGTTCTACCAGCTAAGCAATTTTGTCATTCTTTAACTTCAATTCTGATCAGTCATCAACTTCAGTTAGCTCGGTCATTAACTCCAATTGTGCTCGGTAACAACTTCAGTTATGCTCAGTAAATAGCTCTTGCTAGGTTACTGCGGTTCTCGGTATACACTATGAACTTCTTGGTGTACACTGTCCGTTGATGTTCACTTTCACTCGATGTATACTGTCACTCCGTGTATATTGTCACTCGGTGTATAGAAACCTTTTATGTTTTACCAACCACATAAAATTTGTCTCTTGATCTCTTCAATTTTATGACAATATGTATAAAAACAATCAAACTATATCAAGTTGATATCAATGACAATACAATACATTAACTGATTTAATGTATTGGATTCACTTTTGCAGCTCGATGATCATCAAATTTTCATCTTCAAACATTCAATTAGTTATAGTTCATCAATCTCTCCGTTTGGAATTGATGGAAACACAATATGAAATATGCCATATCATACCAAACTTATTTTTCTATAACCAATTCAAATATTTAAATCTCGATAAGCTCTTCTAGCTCAGATTTGATTCTGTTGTGTGCTCTCCCTTTCTTCATTCCCTTCAATGGATAGGTGTAGCAGTTTTGTCTTCTGCTTCTATCTCTTCCTTTCTTATAGAATCTCTTCTTCCTTTTCTGGATAGATATGTAGTGTTAACTCTCTAATTTTCTCCCTTCGATGGATGGTTATTTCATTGAATCTTTCTCTCCATTTTATTGAATCTTTCTCTCCCATTGTAGAATAATCTTCTTTCTCTGATGAATATTTCATTGAAAAATTCTCTCCCTTTGACAACAATGTCAAACAAAAATTTTATAGCTTTGTAGTAGCCAACAATATCTCTATTGTGTAGTTTAGAAAAGTACCTTCATTATACTGTACATCATTGTAGTCCATATCTTATCTTGCATCAACATGTTTGACATTCTGATAATGTGTAGGCTGATGCAACCTCCAAGTCATCTTAGTTACCAGTAGACAAGGGATGAACCCCTAGTTTATTCCTCAGGTACTCAAATGTATCTTTTGGCAATGGTTTTGTGAATATGTCTTCTAGTTTTTCTTTGGATTGTACATATTTGAGTATTACATGTTTCTCTTGTACTTGTTCCCTCAAGTAATGATACTTAATAGCTATGTGCTTTGTCTTAACATGCTTCACAGGGTTCTTTGAAATGTTTATAGAACTTGTATTATCACAATAGATAATTACTGGGTGAAGAATATCCTCATTCATACCTTTCAACAATTGCTTGATCCATGCAATGTTAGAACATTTTGCGGCAGTAGCTACATATTCTGCTTCTACAATTTATTGAGATATGCATCCTTGAATTTTACTTATCCATGTGACAAGTGTGTCACCCATAAAGAATTCTCCTCATGGTGCTCCTATCATCTATTTTGCTAGCACAATCAGCATTAGTGTAAACTTGTAGCTCAAATTATCCTTCTTTATTGTACCACAAACCATAGTCTTCAGTATTCTTCAGATATCTCAAAATTATTTTAACAACAGTCATGTGTGATTCCTTAGGATTATCAGAGAATCTTGCAACTATACCAACTGCATGTGCTATATCAGGTCTAGTGTGTACAACATACATTAGTTTGCCAATCATAGATCTATATAAGGTCTGATTTACCTCGATTGTCTTATCTTCTTTGTTAATTTGCATCTGGTTGCCATAGGTGTTCCAACTAGTTTTGGAGTCCTCCATCTTGAATATCTTTAGAATTTCTTTGATGTATTTAGATTGTATGATGTAGATGCCTTCATCCTGTTGTAGAATTTGTAGACCAAGAAAAAATTTGATCTCTCCTTGAACATTGACATTTCAAATTCTTTTCTTATTTCATCAGCAAATAACTTGTATAGCATATCATTACCTCCAAATATGATATCATCAAGAAATATCTCAATAATCAAAATCTTATCATCAATATCTCCTTTCAAATACATATTACTATTGTCACTTGTTCTAACAAATCCAATACTAATGAGATAAGAGTGAATTATTTCATACCATGCTCTCGGTTCTTATTTCAATCCATAAAAGGCTTTGTGTAGTTTACAAACCATGTTTCTCTTGTTAGGATCAACAAACCCTTTAGGTTGTTCAATGTATACCTCCTCTTCTATTATTCCATTCATAGATGAAGATTTAACATCCATTTGGTATACCTCCTCGACATAGTTATTGCTGTACTTTCATTGAATATTTGTATAACCCTGTTTAAGGGTTTCGGGTCCTTGTAAAACCTATTTTTACTTAATCAGAACATCCATTTGGTATACTTTGAATCCTTTAAAGAAGCATAAGAAAGTAGAATTCTTACTCCTAGTCTAGCAACAGGTGCAAAGGTTTCTCCATAGTCAATACCTTCTTCTTGTGCATACCCTTTGCATAATAGTCTTTCTTTGTTCTTTGTGACTTCTCCATTCTCATTAAGTTTGTTTCTGAAAATCCATTTGGTACCAATGACATTTTTGTCACTCGGTCTAGGTACTAATGTCCATGTTTTATTCTTCTCAATCTATTCAATCTCTTCATTCATTTCACTAACCCATTCTTGATTCTCAAGTGCAACATTAACAGATTTAGGCTCAAAATAACAAATCAAACATTTATTGTTAAGTGACTTACTTATTTTTCTCATTCCTTCTCTTTTGTCTCCAATGATCTGGTCCTATGGATGGTGTCTTTTGACATATTTAGCAAGTATAGGTTTAGATCTTTGTTCTTGATTTTGATCTTCATCGCTTGGTTCAGCATTGAGCATTTTCTTGATGCTCAGTGTGTGCACCCTGTTGCTCGGTTGCATTATTCTATCACTCAGGGAAGGTGTCAGTTTCTTCAATGTAGTCAAATATGTTGTAATCTTCTGGTTCCTTTTTTCTTTCCTTATCATTTTTCTCATCAAATTCATCCACTTTAACATTTGCACTCTTAATGATTTTGTTACAAGATTTTTTAGACATTTATAAGCTTTTCTTTTAGTAGAATATCCTAGAAATATTCCTTCATCACTTTTAGAGTCAAGTTTCCAATTTTTATCATCTTTCAATATATAACACTAACTTCCAAAAATTCTAAAGTAACTCACATTTGGTGTGTATCCATACCATAGCTCATAAGGTGTCTTATTTGTGTCTTTCTTGAATTGAACTCGGTTTAGTGTATAGACAACAGTACTTACAGCTTCTTTCTAGAGTGTTTGTGTGATGCCTTTTTCAATCATCAGTGTTCTGGCACAATCAACAATTTATCTATTCCTCCTTTTAGTAATCCCATTTTTCTGTGGTGTTCTCGGTGCAGAAACATGTCTTTTAATCCCATGCTCATTACAAAAGTTAGTAAATTCATCAGAAATAAATTCTCCTCCTCTATCTGATCTTCAACATTTCAGTTCCTTTCCACTTTGTTTTTAAACTTTAGATTTATACTATTTGAACATCTTAAATACTTCAGATTTCTCTTTTAAGAACATGACAGTCATCATCCTATAATACTCATCAACAAATAGAATAAATTATCTATCACCATAATAGCTCTTTGTTCTCATTGGTCCACATAAGTCAGTATAGACTAACTCTATAATAGCATTAGATGTGTTATTTTTTCTCTTGAAACTATACTTTGTCATTTTTCCTATTTGATAATTCTTGCACATAACATGGTCGGGCTTTGACATACTTGGTAAGCCTCTTACTTTTCTTTTCTTACTTATCTTAACCATGTTGTCAAAATTCACATGACATAAATTTTTATGCCACAACCAAACATCTTCATTTCTAGCCAATAAACAAGTGGTCTCAATATTATCAAGATAGAATAGATTACCTTTTGTTTGTTCACCAATACCGATCAACTTTCCTATTCCATTATAGATCATTTCCCTTTTTTCCTCAAATGCAACCCAGTGTCCTATGTTGTTCAGCTGTGAAACACTCAACAGATTATATTTAAGTCCTTTTACCCAATATGCATTTTCACATCTGAATAGTTTATTCAACATGATGGTACCTTTTTCCTTCAACTGGGCAAGGTGAATCACTACTCATCCTAACTGATCCACCATTATAATATTCAAAAGTTTCAAAATTTTCTTTATCTCCAGTCATGTGATGAGTACAACCACTATCAATAATCCAAACATCATTTTTGCTAACTTTAGATATGAGTGTTTTTTCTACATACCTTTCTTCTTCATCTGAATCATCCTTCATAGCAACAAATACTACCTCAACATCTTCATCAGAATCAATGTCAGAGTTTTCAGCTTTGTTATCAACCAGGTAACAAGCCTTATTGCCTTTTTCCCTGTAATATCGATTATTGATGTAGGAGCATCCTAGGATCCTTGGAAATCTTGCTCAACCAAAAATATATTTTCTTTTTTTCTTTAGCTTGTTTAGAGACTACTCGATGAAACATTTTGTTTCTCTATTGATCGGGTTCTTTCACTCGGGCATGCTTGTTTTGAGTTGTATTTTTTTGCTCAGGTTCCTATTGCTCAAGCATGCTTATTCTGAGTTATATTCTGTTGCTCAGGTTCATATTGCTCCAGCATGCTTGTTCCACGTTTGTTTTTTTTTCACTCGGGTTTTGTGTTCTATTGCTTAGGGTGTTCTTTACCTGAGTCACTCTGTGGCTTGGTCATCCTTTTCCTAAGTTGTTTATTTTGGATTTGATGGCCGAATTCTGCATTTAATTTTGATTGTGGAATTAATGGTGGATCTATCATTGGGGATTGTGTAGAACAAAATCTAGGTCAGGGGCTTCTCCAATGATTGTTATTAGGCCCACCTGATTGGTTGCTATGGTATTTAAGTTGTATTTTTTTATGAGATTAGGGTATCAGATTTGAGGGAGAAGATCAAAATGTTGGATCTGAGAATCTGGATCAAGAGTGGTATGTCGTGTAGAAGATCTGTATTAGATCTTGAATTCTATCTTTGTATTTGGTCGTTACCAGGAAGGCCTTATAGCTTGACATGTTGAATTTAATTGATATTTGAGATAATATATAAGTGAATGTTGATTGTATTTCTATGTATCTGGTTGTTTCCATTGTTTTAGTTATTTACTGCAAGTTTGGACCATCATTCATTGGATCCTCCATCCTCGACTACGTCAAGTGGTATCAGAGAAAAGTTTCAATCAATGGAGAAGGAGTTAGATTTCAAATTTCTAGAAACTTGTGGAGCGAAGATGCCTCCAAATAAAATCCGTGAGATCATAGAGGAATAACCTAAGGAGTTCAACTTGATGATTTTTGAGCTTTGTAGAAACTATTAGGAATAACATTCCACAAGACAACTAAGAGGGGGGGTGAATCAGTTGTGATATATATTTTTAAAATTTATACTTTATAAACCAAATCTGCAAATGTAAATGATAACACAGTAATAGACAACACCAAAACACAATATTTGTTGTCGAGAAAACCCTGTTAAAGGTAAAACCCTGGTGGGAATTAACATCCACAAATAATGTACTGAGAGTATAGTATCCCTGTTAAAAGATATTAGCCCTGTTAGGAGCTTTTTACAACATTACAGTACATAGTCCCTGTTAGGAGTCAAAGGAAATTGTAGGCTCACTACCAAGGCACACTTCCCAAAGAAGGTTAAAGCCACCGTCAAGGATTACAATCTGCACAAGTGTATAAAGAAAATAGACAATCAGAGAACTATCTGCCAATAATTATCTTTGCTTGATTAGTTCCAATGAAGTATCAACTCTGCTGGAATCCAGCAGTCAACAAGGTTTGAAACTTTCACACATTCATTCTCTTCTTTTCTCTGTCACACTTCTCCACAAGAATATATCTTCCATATATACCCTTACACAATAGCTTATTAGGTCAGCCAATTAAGCTTTCCTAATACATAATTAATTAGGTTGGTCAATTAAGGCTTTCCATCATACAAATAATTACATATCCCCTTTCTAAGATACACACAGTATCTAAGAAAAGTATACAACATTTAAAATTCATTACATATACTTTCAAATCTGTAATTCACGCTCACAATTAATTCCACACACTACATGTATGAAGTCGGCCAGGAAATAGGTCTTCTCAAGAGTACACACCACAACTGACATCATCAATCTTCAATAAACAATCAAACACAACCCAATATTCTAACATATTTCAGTTGTCTATTAGTAAGCTTGCAAGTTCTGAAATATCTCCATTAGAAAGATATAACCAAAACATAGTGACCTGCTCTATCTAGAATCACAGTTGCAGTCCAGAAAACCAGTCTTCACCAAATGAACTGTAACATCCATAGAATATAACATAAGTCAAGCAACCTTAGGAGTAAGGTCAGGAAAAATCCTTCTACATAAATCCAACTTCAATTCTTCTGAATCATCCATACAGTGTCCGTACACTTGTTCTAGTTAAGTAGTCTGTCTATCTTCTCCATAGAAGTATATGTTGACATCAGTGACAAAACATGAATATCAACAGCATGATCAGTAACCAAAAATGATATCATCCAATAATCTCCCCCTTTGGCATTGATGGCAACATATGGAAAAATCCATATGCATCAACCCAAAAGTACTCTCTCAATACAATCTTCTCAATATCTTCAACATAAATTTCCCAAAATAGTAGGGATTTTCTCATAGATTCCTTCCCCCTTTGGCATCAATGAAAAAGGTTGCCATAGTTCACCTGTAGTCTCCTATAAGATGTATCTTTTTTAAATCTTCATGTCTAATTAGCTAGGTGCAAGATCACCTAAATGTACTCCAATATTTTCTTTGATCACTCACCCTAAGGTGTAGATCCATAAATCAAGTCCAGAAAAAGATATGGCTCTGAGACCCACTGGATTGATGCACATTAGCATCATTTAGTTTTCACTAGGATGGGCCATCACCCCAAGTATCCCTCTAAGATATTCAAAAGCATCTTTTGGTAGAGGTTTGGTAAATATATCTTCTATATGTTCCTTTGTGACAATATACTCTAGTTTGATCTCTCTGTCTACTACCTTCTCCCTTAAGAAATGACACTTGATGGAAATGTGTTTAGTCTTTGAGTGCATTATAGGATTCTTTGACATATTCACTATGCTGGTGTTATCACAATGAATAACCACTAGTTCTTTGAAAATTATTCTGATGTCCTTCAACATTTGTATCATCCAAACAACTTGTGTACAGTTTATTGCAGCAACAACATACTCTGACTCAGTAGTAGATTGAGCAATACAATTTTGCTTCTTGCTCAACCAAGAAACTATCCTCTTTCCAAGAACAGATGCACCACCACTAGTGCTCTTCCTGTCATCCACATTACCTGCCCTATCAACATCAGTAAAAGCCTGCAATGTAAAATCATCAGATTTTTCATACAATAATCCATACTCTACTATTCCTTTCAGATATATGAAAATTCTTTTCACAGCAGCAAAGTGTGTCTCTTTAGGGTCTGCCTGATATCTAGCCACAATTCCAACTACATTGGTAATATCTGGTCTAGTGAGTGTCAAATATTGTAGACCTCCAATCATTGACTTGTACTTAGTCTACCCAACACTTTGAGTCTCATCACTTTTAGTTAGTTTGTTCCTTATTACCATGGGTGTACCAATAGGTTTACAATCTTCCATTCCAAACTTCTTCAACATTTCCTTAAGATACTTGGTCTCAAATATAAATATGCCATTTTTACTCTGATTAATTTGCAAACCAAGAAAAAATTTCATCTCACCAATCATTGACTTCACAAACTCATTCTCCATTTCTTTAGCAAACTTCTTACTCACTTTATCATTTCCTACAAAAATGTTATCATCAACAAAAAATTCTATAATTAAGTTTCCATCTTCATCAGTTCTTAAATACAAATTACTATCTGCATTACCTTTTCTAAAACCAAGACAAAGTAGATGTTTATCCAGTCTTGCATACCATGCCCTCAGTGCTTGTTTCAGTCCATATAGTGCCTTCTTCAGTCTGCAAACCATGTTTCCATCATCTGTCAAAGGAAAACCATCAGGTTTCTCAATGTACACTTCTTCTAGATCACCATTCAAGAATTCTAATTTCACATCCATCTGATACGCTTTGAAGTCTTTATGTGCAGCATAAGCAATGAATAGTCTCACAGCTTCTAGTCTAGCAATAGGTGCAAATGTTTCTTCGTAGTCTATGCCTTCTTGTTGTGAGTAGGCTTTACATACCATTCTAGCCTTGTTTCTTACCACTATTCCTTCCTCATCCATTTTGTTTCTAAAAACCCACTTAGTGCCAATCACATTCTTGTTCTTAGGTCTTGGAACCAACTCCCAAGTATTGTTCTTCTTTATCTATTTTAGTTCTTCTTCCATGGCTTCAGTCTAAGATTCATCTTTACATGCTTCATCATAGTCTTAGGTTCAACATGATAAATCAAACAGATCTCATCTATAACTTTAGATCTAGTCATCATGCCTTTGCTTGCATAACCAATAATTTCATCTTCAGGGTGATTTTTCTTGACATACCTTGGAGTCTTTAATGTCTTTGTAGCTTCTTCATGTTCTTCTTCTTCAATCTCATTCTCGATCATCAGGGGTCCTTTAGGTTCAACAACAACTTCTCTTGATTCTGTAATTTGACCAAAATCATACATTCTTTCCTGAATTTGAAATTTCTCATCTATCCTCACATTGGCGCTTTCAATTAGTTTCCTTAGTCTTAGATTAAAACATTTATATGCTTTACTCTTAGTGGAATAACCAAGAAAGATTCCTTCATCACTTATAGCATCAAAATTTCATATCTCATCGTCTCTTTTGATATAACTTTTACTACCAAATATTTTGAAATATTTCACAGTAGGTGTATGATCAAACCATAGTTCATAAGGAGTTTTATTTGTACCTTCTCTGATATGAATTCTATTTAATGTGTACAAAGCAGTGCCAACAACTTCTCTCCAATGAACATGTGATACATTTCATTCCAATTAAGTAGTCTGTCTGTCTTCTCCATAGAAGTATATGTTGACATCAGTGACAAAACATAAATATTAATAGCATGATCAATAGCCAAAACTGATATCATCCAACAAAAACAAGTGCAAGATCTGCGAGAGGAGTTGCAAAAAAAGAATGCATCTAGAGAAAACCAAAGTAATGGTGAAGAGTATGATGAAGAAGATCATTTTGAGGAAGCTAAAGAAGATGTCAGAGATCCCAAGGACGCTATATTTCTAAGAGATATGACTAAAATTGGTTAAATACCTAAGATTGAAGTTTCTGCATTTGTTGGAAGCCTTAGGCTAGAAGAGTTGATTGATTAGATTAATGAGATGCATAAATACTTTGAGTATGAAGAAGTATAAGATCCTGATAGAGTTTGGTTTGCAAAGAAAAAAATGAAAGGTCATGCAAACATATGGTGGAGAGAAGTTCAATTGGAAATAAATTGGAGAGGTAAAGATAAGATCATCAGATGGAACAGAATGATTGAAAAGTTGAAGAAGAAATTCATTCCAGTAGCTTATGAATTGGAAATGTTCAAAAAGATACAAGGTTTGAGGCATACAAACAAATTAATGCAAGAGTATACCGAGGAGTTTCATAGGATTCTGATTAGGACTGGACATTCAAAAGCTGACAAGGAGAAAGTTGCTAGGTACATCTATGGTTTGAGACCTAGTATTCAATAAGAGTTACTTACTGTTTAGATGGAAATAATAGGAGATTCTTATCAGATGGCATTGAAAATTGAGGAAAATTTCAACAAGAAGTTTGAAAGTAGACAAAATAATAGAAACTTAGCTGGTAAGACTGATGACACAACTGTTGAGAGTAAGGTGGTAGATAATCCTAAATGGACCGATGTAGGATCTAGCAGTAGTCAAACCACTAACGATTACAATCATGGGTATGGAAGAAGTGGAAGGATTGATTTCATTGGTACTTGTTTTAGTGTGGTGAGAAGTGACATAGGGCCTGGTCATGTCCTCAAAAGAAGTTCACCCTGATGACTGAGGACAATTCAGTGAATATTGTAGAAGAAGGTTAAGTTATGATCACTAGAAGGCTAGTTGCATGTATTAATGAACTAGTACAAAGAAGAAATTTGTTCAGAACTAGATGTAAGTGCAAGGATAAAGTATGTAATGTCATAATTGATGGGGGCAGTTTTGAGAACTTTTTTTCAGAAGAGATGGTTAGTAAGTTAAATTTGGGTAGAAGAAAACATCCTAATCCTTATCAGATTAGTTGGATACAAGATGTGTCTAAGGTTAGGGTTGAGGAGAAATACCTTGTTAATTTTAAGATTGGATCTTATTATGATGAGATATTATGTGATGTGTTACCTATGGATGCTTGTCATGTATTTCTCAGTAGACCTGGGCAATATGACAGACAAGTTATGTTTGATGGTCATGCAAATACTTATGTGGTGAGGTAGGGTGGATCCAAGCATAAACTAATACCTTTGAAAGAAGAAGGGAATAAGGGATGTGGAGTTATTAGATGTTGTTTGAATAACAATGAAAAACATGAGGAAAGGAGAATTGATGAACCTATGGGTGAAAGGAAGGAAAATATGAAGAGAGAAGAGAATGAAACCTCTAAGGAACTTATAGAGATTAAGAAACATATGACATATTTGACTTAGGTGGTACAATAGATGTTGACACTAGTGACACATAGAGATGCAAATGGTATTAAGTTGATTAGTCAATTAGATGAGAAGGTGGTTCATCAAAACACTGATAGTATCAAGGGTACCAAGGATGATCGATGTCAACTACTGTCAGTTGCAGGTAGAAGATATGAGAAAAGTGTAGGACTGATAAAACTATTGAATGGGACAATGGACAAAGTCAAGACAACATGGACTGAAGGGAAAGAAGAGATATGGGTTAAGAACAAGTATGGAATACCTGTTCATATTCCCTTAATATGTTCATGATTCCTTTATGGGAACATCTTCTTTACCTGAGGTGTCTAATGCAGGAACATCCTAGGATCTTTGGCAATCCTTCTTAACCAAAAATATGTTCTCTTTTGTTCTTTATCTTGTTTGGAGTCTACTCAGTGAAACACTTTGTTTCTCTGTTGCTCAGGTTCTGTCACTCAGTGATGGGGAGGTCACCTTACTCTCCTAGATTCCTATTCTTCCCTAGGAATCTCACCTTGGACCCAAACCATTTCTGGACCCTCTAGACTCACTCTTGAGTCCCTTAAGGTCACTCACAGACCCTAAC
>MU224275.1:318753-331889 GCA_018584345.1 Thuja plicata
CCAACTCTGACTAGTCTCTCCTCAGTTCCAAACACAAACACAAAACAAGAATAAAAATACATGATGGGTACCTTTTGACAGTCACATCCCATAAGCCTGATCATGAGAGTCAAAAGGTATCCATTAATCTGGAATGAACTCAGAATACTACTCTACTGATGTTTGTACAAAAAAGAAAAGATACAGAACACACATAACACTCTTCTTTATTGAAAACTGCAAATTATAATGTAATCTCAAATCTACTATGCTAGCCTGTTCGATCTCCAAGTTCTTCAACAACCAACCCCTGAATGGTTCTTTTCTCTCTTTTTATCCTCAGCCTCTTCTTGGTCTGTAACCGTCTTTAGGTTACCTATCTTCCTGAGGAATCTAAACTGCCTCGGCTCTTCGTTTTCCTTCTGTAACTGTCATCACCATCTTTCTCTGCATGGTCGACGACGTGGATGACATTCTCTTTTTATCCTCCGTGGCATTCTTTTAGCATTTTCTGACTTTTCAACTCTTTCTCCTTCTGACACGTCATTATGTTTGATCATTTGACTGTCTCTGTTCTTTATCGCATAGTCGCGGATGAAATTTCATTTCATGTCTTAGTCTGCGACTGAGCGACTACCTGCTCGTCGCGCTCTCGCTATGCATTTCCCAGACTTGAATTTTACCTCGCGACTGAGCGATTACTCTTTATCATGCTCTCGCTATGCATTTCCTTAACTTGTCTTTTACCTCGCGACTGAGCGATGAGCTCAAGTCGCGCACTCGCTATGTCTTTCTGTGATTTGTTAATTACTCTGCGAGTCTGCGACGCACATTAGTCGCGCACTCGCTGCACTTTCTGACGAGCTGGACATTCATTAGCGACCCTGTGATACAGTCAGTCGCGCACTCGCCAAAATTCTACCTGAGCTGTTACTTTCTTAGCGAGTCTGCGATGCACGTCAGTCGCGCACTCGCAACTCATATTGACGAGCTGTCCATACCTCGGTGACTGAGCGATGAGCTCAAATCGCGCTGTCGCGGTGCTTTCATCCAAGATTCCTTTTGCTCTGTGACTGAGCGACGAGCTTCAGTCGCACATTCGTGATGCTTTTCACTTGACTGCCATTTCAACCGCGATCTCGCGACGCACAAGGTGTCGCTCACTCACGCATCTTACTTAGCTGTTTGTCTTCAGCGACTGATCGACTAGTTACTCGTCGCGCTATCGCACCGATTTTTCATTAACTGTGACTTGACTCGTGAGTTTGCGATGAGCTCCTCGTCGCATTGTCGCGCACTGTCTCTTCTTCTAGCTGTCTGCGACTGAGCGACTAGTTACTCGTCACGCACTCGCTCATTAATAAACCTAGCTCATGACTAGCTCGCGAGTGTGCGATGCATGATGTTTTCTGCTCTCCACTGCTCTGTGACTTTGTGACTGATTGAAGAACTGTTCAGGATTAATGACAAGGATTGAAAACCATCTGTGATCTGCTCCTTTTGATCATTCAACAAGAATTGCTAGGGTTTGGAGCTAAACCCTAGGGTGCTCTGCACCACTCAGGCATGCTTGTTCCAAGTTGTATTATTTTTCTTAGGTTCTTGTTTCTCGGGCATGCCTTTACTGAGTTGTATTATGTTTCTCAGGTTCCTGTTGCTGGGTCATGCTTGTTCCAAGTTTTTTTTTTGTCATTCGAGTCTTGTGTTCTGTTTCTCGGGGTGTTCTTTTCCTGAGTCACTTTGTTGTTTGGTCATCCTTTTCTCGAGTTGTTTATTTTGGAGTTCAATTTGATGGCCGACTTCTGTATTTAATTGATTATGGAATTAATGGTGGATCTCTCATTGGGGATTGTGTGTACTAAAATCTAGGTTAGGGGCTTCTCCAATGATTGTTATTAGGCCGACCTAATTGGTTTCTATGGTATTTAAGTTGTATTTTGTTCTGAGATTAGGGTATCAGATTTGAGGGAGTAGATCAAAGTGTTGGATTTGAGAATCTAGATCGAGAGTGGTATGTCTTGTAGAATATTTATATTAGATCTTGAATTCTATCTTTGTATTTGGCCATAATCGGGAAGGCCTTATAGCCTGACATGTTGAATGTAATTGATATTTGAGATAATATACAAGTGAATGTTGATTGTATTTCTGTGTATCTGGTTGTTTTTGTTGTTGTGGTTATTTTCTGCAACTTTGGACCATCCTTCATTGGATCCTCCATCATTGACTGTGTCAGTTATCTCTCTTGTTAGAGTGTTAGTTGCTTCTGTAGTCTCGGTCATCACTTCTGTCATACTTATTTTCATAAGATCTATCATTGTCTCTTTCATCCTTTCTCTTGTTAGGGTATCTAGCAGCAAAATGGCCAATTTCTTTGTAATTAAAATAGACCAATGGTAATTTACCTTTATATCTTCCTTTACCTCTATGTAATCTCCTAGCCATTAGCGCTTCAAGTTCATCAAGTTCTTGTTCATCACTATCACTGCCACTATCATTTCTCATAGTGTGTTTGTTACTAGATTTTCTTAATTTCATAGAAGACTTGAATGCAGACTCAATAGTAGGTAAGACACTGTTGTCATAGTTTTTCATCTCAAATGAAATAAGTCTACCAATCAAACTATCAAGAGTAACTTTGTTATAAGCTACTGCTCTCATTTCTTGAATTACAGATACTCTAATAGCATAAATAGGTAGTAAGGTTCTCATAATTTTACTTACAATTATTCCTTCATTAAGTACTCCTCCTACTCCATGGATAGCATTGAACACTTCTTTGATTCTGTCACTATACTGAGTGATGTTCTCTCCTTCTTTCATTCTCAGCTCATCAAAAATTCCTCTAAGGCTTTTACCTTTAGCTCTTAGCACGTTGGCATCTCCTCCATGTACTAGCTGGAGTTTGTCTCACATTTGATTTCTAGAGGTGCATGATTTCACATCTTCAAATTTAGCATCGGTTAGTGAAGAAGCAAGTTTTATCATCATAGAATTGTGTTCATGTTTCTCTCTCAATTGATCAATAGTCAGAGCTCCAATAGGTGCAACATATTCAGTATCCAAGTGTTGTGTAACATCATTTTCAATACTTGATAGATGAAGTCTTATCCTAATTTTCCATGATGCAAAGTTTTCCTTACTCAACTTAGGTACATCCCTTTTATTCATCCTGTGATCTTTAGGTTAAGTCCCTTTAAACTTTTCTTCCAAGCACCAAAGCTCTGATACCAATTGTTAGAATAAATGAGAGGGGGGGAGGGGTGAATCAGTGACCTTAAAATAATTCTAATAAGATCCAACCAAAAAATTATTTCAAAAATATAATATCATCAGTTATCTTGCAGTCCCCAATCATCAAGATGTATGCCATAAATAATTCTAAAAAATATAAACTACTTCGTAAGATATACTATTTATCTTTTCTAGATTTTACTGAGTAGCAGCAATTATACTTAGAGTTAACTAAATCCAGTTTTAATAATGTGTAAAACAAAATATCAATACAATGAAATAAATACACATTTGACACATAGATTTTAATGTGGAAACCCAATATTGGGAAAAACCACCTGGGACCGGTAACCCAAAATATTTTCACTCTTCTGAAGTGATCTCGGTGAAGAGCCAACCCTATTAAAGGTTATAATACACACTATTAAGTGTGACCTTGTTAGAGGATTCAAAACTGTTAGTTTGTCTTTTGACCTAGCACTCACTATGTTGTCAACAAAAAGACCTTTTGATACTCTTGAGTATCTCAATACAATAAGGACTGTTAAATCCCATTCGGTCAAGAGATTTTCTAAATCAATGGTTAAATTGATATAGTAAATGATCTGTTCAACATACAACTTTAACTTGCAAATATTCAGATCTATTGTTAGTCCAATAATACCTCTCTGATCAATATGCTCTTCAGTTCCTTAGCTCTCTTTCTTTCTTCTACTCGATGAATGCTCTATCCTTTGTTGAAAAACCTATCTTCACCAGAATACTTTTGTAGAGCATGTTTGATGCAAACTCCAACACCATTATATTCACCTTTTCCATGCCCACTCTCAAAGAAACTCCATACATGTGGTATGTTTTCATTATGATGATATCTACATAGTGCATAAAATGGTCTAGATGGTTTTAATTGTGCAACACATCCATCTAACCAAACATAATGTTTATCAATTTTTATGCCTCTTTCTTTCAAATTTGCAAAAAAATATCTTGAAGTAGTGTTCTACATAATGAATGTCATGCTCTTTATCATCACTTATATAAGAATGATATTCCTTCTTGATGACCCGTACTTCAAATGTGCTTTGAATACCATCCAAATCTAATTTTGCATGTCAATAACACATATGTACCATATTATTAATCTACTATGAAAAATAGTATTCTAATAGAATTACCTTTTGATGAATAAAGGAATAGGGTATGTGTAGGATCATGGTATACCAAGCTATGGCCTTAAGTGCCAATGAAAAATTAGAAAATTAGGGTTAGTCAACTTGACGTATAAAGTTGAACATCTTATCAACCTTATGTAAAAAATTTGTAAAAATAGAATCTGTAGGAAATTGAATTTAGTTTCTATACTACTAGCCCTTTTTTGAAAAAGAATTAATCTAATTGTTCAATATTTTAGATTTCAATGCAGTAGTACAAAAATTTTAGGAAAAAGATAAAAAGTACATGTATGTCTGACCACCTTAATCACAATCAAATGATGATATATTTTCACAAGAATCTAGATATAAGTAGTAGACTCATGCATGGATGTGACGTATATTTTTGTATAATTTTTACCAAATAAATAATTAACTATGAATTTTCTGCTACAACTTATTCAAAATAAAAAGCTCTTATGTCTGACCAGCTTAATTAACTCTAAACTTTATAAAATTGCAAAAAAAATAAAAAATTCTTATAGTAGGAGAAGCATAAAATGTGACGCATATTTTGGATTTCAAAAAGGTTAAACCGTTTGAAAATTATAGTTGTATTTCAATCAGTCTATCTATTAGAAACATAAAGTAAAATAAAAAAGATAAGGAAAGAATCCAAGAGAGTATGCAATGGAAGAGATTTACCAAATACTAAGAGAGAGAGAGAGAGAGAGAGAGAGAGAAATATTTTTCCTCAATATATCAACCACAAGTTCACCAAAATTCTCCAAGAACCAAGATAAGAACTCAAGAAATTTGAAAGGGGAAAAAACAAGAAAAAACCCCTTGTCAATAATATGAATATGACACAAAGCCTAAAGAATGAGAGCAATAAGCTCAATACAATAATGAGATAAAGTTTTAGAATATGAGAAGTGAGAAAAGAGAGAAGATTATCCATGAGAACCTATTTGTGAGAACCAATCTATAGAAGTGAGAGAGAAGCATCTCTTAATTAGAGATAAGTGAAGGAGTTTGCATGTAACTCCCATATCTTATAAGTGCCACATTCACATTAAGTGTGTGTCATGTGTAGGAATCCTCTTAAGGAGGAATATCTAATTTCCTTATTAAAGGAAATACAAAAATGTGACATGTCCTCCTACTTGGACTAGAGAACAAATACAATATAGGATACCTTCGTTTATCCTTTAATTACATATATCACCAAGGAAAGATTAAATTCTAACACCCCCCTTTAATCTTTACTTGGGGAGTTTACAAGAAGGGAATTAAACCCAAATTTTTACAATGAGAATGAAATGTCTCTTTACAAAATCTGCAATTTGGTCTTGAATATAAGGAAGAGATTTGATTGTCTTGATTCAAGTCTTGAAGTAGTCATCTTGAAGTTATATGATATGTGAAGAGGAAGTGATTCCATAAGTGGGCCTTGAAGATTCACTTGAAACAAAGAAACATAGAAACACAAAAAATGAACCAAGGAAACTATCCACAAGAAGAATTTCATCTAACATTCAAGTTAGTGTAACTTTGAAACTTTTATCGCAGAAAATATCTTTAAGGAAATATATGAGATTTCATCAAAAAGTGAAAGAGCTACTCATGAAACTAAGATACACCAAAATATCAAATTTACATAAACATCATTCATTCTCTCATCTCAAACTAAACATACTAATGCATAAATGACAACACACAAGACCAACAAAAGAGACCCGCATCATCATTGCATCAATCACATAGATATAGAAAGTCCATTAATATGTCATATAAGTGAATGGGTGATCAAGCCACCACCTGCATGATTGAAAATTGAAGCAATGAAGAATGCATGACATTATCACAATAGTAGAAGATGCATATAAGTATGAGAGAGACAAAGATAAATAAGTGGAACATGTTACTCAAACACGACCTCAAGCTAAGAATTGATTTTCCAAACATGACTACAATCATGTACCATAAGTAATGAACCATTAAGGAGATAAAAATTTAAACAAATATAATGAGAAACTTTAACAATTTGAGCTTGCTATATTTTCATAAGAAGTAAATCCAAAAAATTGAAAAGAAACTAATGTCATATGCTTAAAATAATGGAACTAAGGATTATGAGGAAAAAAGACATATTACCTGCCAAATATGAGAAATCCAATAAAATTCAAGAAGGATTTCAAGAACAACAACTTCACCAAGATAAAAACAAGCAATGGAACAAGTTAATAAACATCAACTGAAGTAAGTGCATCCCAGTGCAACTTACAAATGGAACAAGTTGATCGACATCAACTGAAGTAAGTGCATCCAATGCATCTTACAAATGGAACAAGTTGATCAACATTAGCTGAAGTAGGTGCATCCACTGCATCTTACAAATGGAACAAGTTGATCAACATCAACTGAAGTAAGTGTATCCATTGCATCTTACAAATGGAACAAGTTGATCAACATCAACTGAAGTAAGTGCATCTAATGCATCTTACAAATGGAAAAATTTGATCAACATCAACTGAAGCAAGTGTATCCATTGCATCTTACAAATGGAACAAGTTGATCAACATCAACTGAAGTAAGTGCATCTAATGCATCTTACAAATGGAAAAATTTGATCAACATCAACTGAAGCAAGTGCATCCACTGCAACTTACAAATAGAATAAGTTGATCAACATCAACTAAATTAAGTGCATCCAATGCATCTTACAAATGGAACACGTTGATCAACATCAACTGAAGTAAGTGCATCCACTACAACTTACAAATAGAACAAGTGGAACCCATAAAAGATGCAACTAAGTGCATAACAATAGATCATATAAAATTGATAGAAATTAATGCTAAACAATAAAATTTATAATAGTACTTAGGAAGTCAAATATAATAATTTAATATTATCAATGACTTTAAGTGCTTTGGATCAATCATATATTACTTTGTTTCTTTAAAAAAACATAATTGAAAAGCATGAACAAAAGGCTAGTGGAAAAAATAATGTTTACCCCCAATGTGTTTAATGAACATAATCTCCTTTCCTCTAGGAATAATAATCGAAATGAAGGTTAGAAACCCAATGATCAAAATTTTTAAAAATTTTAACTTTGAAATTAGGGTAGACATAATTAATTAAAATAACATGTAATACAAGTTGAAGTATGCAATAATGAATCTAGAAAACCAATTTAATGCGGAATGCAAACACCAAAATTGCTAGGATAATCAGATTTAAGAAAAAATTTAAATTTTTGTTATATGGATGAAACAAAATTTAATCACAATAAAATAATGAGTTAGCTAAAATACAAAGTTTAAAATGATAAAAATAGAAATGGGTTACAGACGGAATTTGAAAAAGTTAAGAGAGGACAAATACAAAACTGATTAAATTTTTTGTTAATTTTTAAAAAAAATAAAATTAATATTAAAGATTCAACTAAATTAATAAAAGAGGTTTATTTATTAAAAGTAAACAACAATATAAAATTATTTAATGTGAAACTATAACTGCAATAATGATAGAGTGAAACGCTATAAAAAGCAAAGAGAACACTTGGAAGAATACAACAGATGGCGGCAATAGTGAGAACATTTAAACTAAAAAAAATAGAACCTGCACCACACCAAAGAATATGATAGTTAATGCCACTCAGTAAACTAAATACGTTATGCAAAAAAAATGAAATACATTTTATGAAAAATGTATTGGGCAGAGGGAAAAGGGTAGCTATGCAAATGTTGCGCAATCACAAAGTAGATAATATGAATGCTGGAGCAGATGCGCCACAAGTCCAAACACAAGTTTGGATAGATTCTGTACTCCTAAATTTAAATATAAAACTCAAAAGAAAGTTTAGAACAAGTAACTCCAACCAAAACAATTATCTACAAATGCATGCTTACTAAAATACGAACAACAAACACTAAAATACTAAAATACGAACAACTATCTACAAATAAGTTTCAGAATAATGAAACTGAAAAATAGCCTTAGGAGAACACTATATTTAGAAAAGAATACAGAGAGCTATTTCAGAATATTAACTAGATGACTACTGCACTAAACAGAAAGAACATTTGACTAAAGAAATAATTTGAAATATTACTCAGTTTATACTATCTCCTGCCCCTTACAAGACTAGGAAGATATATCTTAAAAGTAAAATACCTCTTCCAAGAAGTAAATAGATTCCAAAGTATGATAATCTATACAAAACTGTTGTATAATGAATAATCTATGAACAAAGGCAATGAAGCGTAACACAAATAATACTAATACCAATGCTGCGTTGGAGGAAAATAGGTAAAGGAGGAAGAAAGACTGCGTAGGAAAGAGGAACCAAAAAGTTGCGCTAAGAGACTAAAAAACAAGCTGCTATGCTAAGTTAGGAAGCAAAAAATATATAATGCTAAAGCTATGCAAATATATGAATGGCAGTGCAAAGAACAATGTTGTTAAAATGTGATAGTAGATGGAATGAATGTATGTCTTGCACAAGGTAAGGTAAATGTTTTAAATGGATTCAGATATCAACAAGGAAGTTGCATGAAGGAGAGAATAATGTGGAAGCTGCGTTATGAAAGCCATAGAATCTGTGTTGCACAATGAATAAAACTGCTATAAAAAGTTTGCACAAAGAAAAAGATAGAGTTGTGATTAATACAAAGATAAAACAATGATAAATACATAAAAGAGATGAAATGCAGAGAAAATGAAATGCATAAAAAGCAGAGTCAATGTTGCACAAAAGTATATTAAAGAAGATAAGACCACAAAGGAATAATATGTAGCGCAAGACAAAGCTGATTTGAAGGAAACTTGCATGAAGAATGGTAAGACCAAGTAAATATTAAATGTTGCGAGAGGCAAAGACTAGTCAATATAATGCTATATCAATATATAAGTAAAAAACAAAGATATGATATAAAATAGATGGTGCAAAAAACTATTAGCAGAGATAATGAATCAGAGATAACAACAAAATATGAATGAACGGAATCAAATATTAGTAGAGAGAGTCTAAATCTGTAGATAAGATGTTAGATATACATATTAAATATATAAATCTAGAGCTTAAAGTTAGAATGCTGAAGTATAGAATATGCAAACTATAAATCCCTTGTGGTTGCCCGACAGAGGGTATGTTAGATCTTAAAAAAAAAACTTGAAAAAGTGATGAAAAAAAAACTTAGATCTGGCGGCAAGCCATCCAAAAAAAGTTAGATTTAAAACAAATTTTAGATTTGCAAGAAATAATGAAATAAAATCTGCAAACAAGAGTTAGATTAAGAAAAAAAATTGCTTTCTCCTTCACAACCAAGATATCTTTCAACTATTTGTACATGCACACTCAAAAACAAGGATTAAACCAGCTTTGATACCATGTTAGAAACATAAAGTAAAATGAAAAGGATAAGAAAAGAATCCAAGAGAGTATGTAATGGAAGAGATTTACCAAATACTGAGAGTGTGTGTGAGAGAGAGAGAGAGAGAGACAGAGAGAGAGAGAGAGAGAGAGAGAGAGAGAGAGAGATTTTCCTTCAATAGATCAATTACAAGTTCACCAAAATGCTCCAAGAACCAAGATAAGAACTCAAGGATTTTGAAAGGGGAAAAAACAAGAAAAAACCCTTTTGAATAATATGAATATGACACAAAGCCTAAATAATGAGAGCAATAAGCTCAATACAATAATGAGAGCAAGTCTGAGAATGTGAGAGAAGTGAGAAAAGAGAGAAGATTATCCATGAGAACCAATTTGTGAGAACCAACCCATAGAAGTGAGAGAGAAGAATCTCTTAAGTAGAGACATGAGTGAAGGAGTTTTCATGTAACTCCCATATTCTATGAGTGCTACATTCACATTAAGTGTGTGCCATGTGTAGGAATCCTATTAAGAAGGAACATCTAATTTCTTTATTAAATGAAATACAAAAATATGACATGTCCTCCTACTTGGACTAGAGGACAAATACAATATAGAATACCTTGGTTTATCCTTTAATTACATATATCACCAAGAAAAGATTAAATTCTAACACTGTCAATTAGGAATTTAGAGATAACTCAATTAGAAAATAAGTAATAATTACTTACTGAACTCAAAACTTGACAATAATTATATTGATGGAAAGCTGATAATGTCTTTAAGAAACCCTTTTTGTTTCATCAATTTTGGGTGAAAAAAAGGTCATCAACTACATAGTCAAAGTTTGGAGATCAGAGGAAATATGGTGAACACGTTGTTTGGGTTCACCATCCACATTTTGCATTGTAAAGCCAAAAACCAAAGCAAATATCAAGCATAATCGTATATCTGATATTATCAGACATCCGATAATATCAGATATCTGATAAGTCCCGCCCAAATTTCAACATTTTGAATTTAACGCTCTCTTCAATTTTATGATTTTAGGTTTTTTTCAATTTTATGATTTTATATTTTAAGGTTATATATTATAAATTTCATTTTTTTAATATAAATATTAGATGGTAATAGCATTAGTATTATATAATTATTTAAATATTAGTATTGTATTATATAAATTAGTATTATATTATTATTATTATTTATTTCTCTATTGTATAATAGTATAATATTAGTATTAGTTAATTATTAATATTTATATTACAACAATAATACCTAGAGAGAGAGAGAGAGCGCTCTAGATGTGAATTGGTTACAAAAGAATGCAATGTAGCTGATTTTCTTTTCATATTTAAGGAAGAATCTTTTTTACAAGTATGCAAGGCATAGTAACAGGTCTCATTGGCTGGATCAACAATTCAAGATTTGTAAGGACACTTTCCCGATTGACACTATTATATCGATCGTTGAATTTGTAGAGAACTATACATTGAAGCCCCAAAATGAGTTACAAGCTCAATATTACAATTCTATTTAGGTTTCTATTTTTTTGCACATAACATATAGACATTCCCCTAATAAAACTAAAGAACATTAAACTATTTGATAAAATGCATCAACGGAATATACAAGCATAAAAAAGCATGTTAAACTGTTTGAACAATGTGAACCAAGTATGTAGAACTACAATGTAAATAAGATATGCTAAACTTTTGAACAATGTGAAGAAAAAATGTTGAACTTATTTTAATAGAAATACAAGGCACGTTAATTATTTAATAGAATGATGTAAAGAGATTTCATTACATTAACTGCAAGGATTATAAAAAAAGCATGCAAAGTACTTTTATATCTATTCAAACATGGTGTAACACCAAAATAATAACATTAATCAAATGACAACCAAATCTATAAAGGATCAAAGCTTGTGTCAATGGGTATGCCACATGTATGAATGAAGGAAATTGAAAACCAAATCAGAGGTTTAGTTATTCCAACATCACAACAATGGAGTTTTTAAAATAAACACATGTATAATAAATGGTAAATAACATAATGAATTTGAAAAAAACATTATTTCAATTGCACTCCTCTCTACCATGAATCTTGTAATCAAAATTTTAGTCCTCTCAAAAGTATAGTGCACTAGATAGCTAATGGAAAATGAAGATGTAGTAT
Source organism: Thuja plicata (assembly GCA_018584345.1). Lineage (NCBI taxonomy): Eukaryota > Viridiplantae > Streptophyta > Pinopsida > Cupressales > Cupressaceae > Thuja > Thuja plicata. The sequence continues at coordinate 330,682 of MU224275.1, forward strand.
GAAAATAATACATACATACAACGCATGGAAAAGATATAAGATAAAAATGAACATACATATATAAATACAATGCATGACAAAGACATAATATGGAAATAATACATACATACAACACATGCCAAAGATATAATATGGAAATGATACATACATAGAACACATGACAAAGATAAAATAATCAGAAATGAACATGTAGCTATGTATATATGAAATAGTTTTGTACAAAATGTGGCACATGCCATCTCAAAAAAATTACAGAATCAAAATATCTACATACAATATGGCATACACCATCTCAAAATCTTGCATATGGCATCTCTAAATAAGAAGTTCAACTACAAATGTTTCTAGGACATCCTATTCTACTCATGGATGATCAAAGTGAAGTCTCTTTGAACTACTCTTTGGCTTTGATGGATCCTACATTCAAACATAAAAGTGAAACCCCAATTTAGATTACTTAATTTATATGGTTTCTACAAATAATAATAAAAAATTTAAAATCATAGCCAACAATAATAAATAAATTTAAAAAAAAAATTGAACTCTCATGTACCTCGCCTCTCTATCTCCTCATGCAGTTAGGAGACCTAATATATGTCCTTGGTAGTGAAGGGACAATGCCACCAATGTCGACTCTGACCTGTATATGTTTGTGAACATGAGATTGATCTACGACTTATACTATTTAATGTTAAATCCTTGGTAGAAAATATATGTTTCAAAAATAATTGAATTAAAATTAAAACTTACCTGTGTTGAACTTTCTTTAGGAAATGTTGGTTGGGTCATCAACAATACAAACCCTTGGCATGGTACCTCCCTCAAACTAGGGGTGACCTACAAAATTCAAACAGATACTTCATACAATCATGACTTTATCATATTAAATATATACTTGATGGTAAAATACACACAAATAAATTTAGAAATATACATACTGTGGGGCTATCACTATGAATTGAGATGCATGTAACTCTATCGTGGAAAACCAGTCTCACGACATCATCAGACACCACCCTCTGTCAAATAAAACATGTAATTAAAAATGAGTACGCACAAGTGACAAGTATACATGTATGCATTGTTGAGATTGAAGATTGTCAATCTACCCAAGAAACACCTGCATGCAAAACAACTGCTACGAGAATGAAGAAGACAGAAGAGAGAAGGATCAGAAGCTATGGCGGCCGATAGGCCAGAGAGTGCAA
>MU224275.1:356733-373293 GCA_018584345.1 Thuja plicata
TATATATTACATACAATTTAAATATGAAGATATTATGTGATATATTGTAAAACACATATTAATATATAATACATATAAAATAATATATAATATATGATATATAATGTAATATTTAATATTAATATATATTATATAATATTAAATATATAATAGATATTATATAATATTTAATATATATAATATATAATCTAATATATAATTTTTGATATATAATATATCATATGAGGTATGGAGAAATGGGAGGGAGAAAGGGGTTGAAAATAAATTAAGAGGGAGAAAGGGGAGGGAAAATTTAAAATTCAAAATTCTACTGGGATTTTCAGGTAGCTGAAAATATCAGGTACCCGATTAGGCTCGGTATTGTTTTGTGCACCATACCTACTTGGTCAACTCTTCACATGTCTCAAAAATATGTTTTTCCCATGTTTCTCTGAGTTCCAGACTTTGACCTTGTAGCTGACAACTTTTTTTTCACCCAAATTTGATGAAACAAAAAGGTTATCTCAAGGAGATTATCATCTTTCTATTGATATAATTCTCGTCAAATTTTGAATTTAGTAAGTAATTATTAGTTATTTTCCAATTGAGTTACCTCTATAGTGCTGATTTATATACTGATTGAAAAATGGCTATAACTTTCAGATGGTATAACATTTTTGAAATCCAAAAAATGTGTCACATTCTATGCTTTGCATACTATAAGGAAAAATTTTGTTTTTTTGAATTTGGTAAAGTTTTCAATGAGTTAAGGTGGTCAGACACAGGAGTTTTTTAATTCTGAAAATGTTGTAGAAAATAATTCATAATTAATTATTTTTTTGGAATAAAATTACACAAAAATATGCGTCACATCTGGGCATGAGTCTACTACTTATATATAAAATCTTATAAAAAAATATTATCATTTGATTATGATTAAGGTGGTCAGACATACACCTACTTCTTATTTTTTTCCTAAAATTTTTGTACTGCTGCATTGAAATCTATACTTTTCACCAATCGTATTAAATTTTTTTTTAGAAAAGGCCTAGTAGTTTAGAAACAACATTCAATTTCCTATAGATTCTATTCTTACAACTTTTTGATATTAGGTTAATAGCTAGTTCAAATTTTCATGTCAAGTTTACTAACCCTGATTTTCTGATTTTTCATTGCCACTTAGGGGCATAGTTTGGCCCCTCATGATCTTGCACATACCCAGAAACATGATGGTGGTGTTGTCAGATTTGGTGACAATACTCCTAAACTTATTATTGGAGTTGGATCTATTTCTTTGGATGGAAAGAGTAACACTGACAATGTATTACTTGTTGAGGGACTTAAAAACAATTTGTTGAGTGTTGGACAACTAGCGGACAATGGTTATCAACTGAACTTCATAAGCATAAAGTGTACTATTAAGAGAAAAACATGAGACTTGATAGCATCTCATACTAAATCCAGAGGTAATGTATTTGAACTAAACACATGTGTAGCTTCTTATTTTATTGCACAGGTTGATATCAGTTGGTTATGGCATAGAAGATTTTGTCATGTTAATTTTGACAACATTGTGAAGGCAAGTATCACAAAATCAGTAAGAGATCTACCTAAAATTGTTAAGCCATCTAACACTATGTGTAGAGAATATGTGATGGGGAAACAGACTAGAAGCACCTTCAAGAGAAAAGCTTATTCAACAAAAGGGAAGCTAGATCTGGTGCAGATCTATGTGGCCCTATAAGAACAAGATCATACTATGGTGAAAGGTATTTTATACTTTTTATTGATAAATTTTCTAGAATGATGTGGGTTACATATTTAAGAGAGAAATCTGAGGCATTTGAAAAATTTGAAATATTCAAAGAAAAAGTTGAGAATGAATTTAGTTTAAAGATGAAATGTTTGAGATCAGACAGAGGAGGAAAATTTACATCAGAATTGTTTAATACATATTGTGAAGAAAATGGAATACATAGACAGACTTTAGTTCCTAGAACTCCACAACAGAATGGGATAGCAGAGCGAAGAAAAAGAACTATATTAGATGCTGCTAGGAGTATGTTGCCGGAAGGAAATGTATCAGATGTTCATTGGAGAGAAGAATTTAACACTGTTGTGTACACATTAAACAGAATTCAGATCAGAGAAGGTACAAATAAAAATCCTTATGAACTATGGTTTGATCATACACCTACTGTGAAATATTTTAGAATATTTGGTAGTAAATGTTATATCAAAAGAGACGATGAGATAGGAAATTTTGATGCTAGAAGTGATGAAGGAATTTTTATTGGTTATTCCACTAAGAGTAAAGTATATAAATGTTTCAATCTGAGACTAAGGAAACTAATTGAAAGTGAAAATGTGAGGATAGATGAGAAATTTCAAATTTAGAAATGAGTGTATGATTGTGGTCAGATTACAAAATCAAGAGTAGTTGCTGCTAAACCTGAAGGACCTGTGATGATCGAGAATGAGATTGAAGAAGAAGAACATGAAGAAGCTACTGAGACATTAAAGACTCCAAGGCATGTCAAGAAAAACCACCCCGAAGATCAAATTATTTGTGATGCAAGAAAAGGCATGATGAATAGATCTAAATTTGGAGATGAGATCTATTTGATTTCTCATGCTGAACCTAAGACTACTGATGAAGCATGTAAAGATGAATCTTGGACTAAAGCCATGGAAGAAGAACTAGAACAGATAAAGAAGAAAAATACTTGGGAGTTGGTTCCAAGACCTAAGAACAAGAATGTGATTGGCACTAAGTGGGTTTTAAGAAACAAAAAGGATGAGGAAGGCATAGTGGTAAGAAAAAAGGATAGACTGGTATGTAAAGGCTACTCACAACAAGAAGGCGTAGACTATGAAGAAACATTTGAATCTATTGCTAGACTGGAAGCTGTGAGACTATTCCTTGCTTATGCTGCACATAAAGACTTCAAAGTATATCAGATGGATGTGAAATAAAAATTCTTGAATGGTGATCTAGAAGAAGAAGTGTACATTGAGAAACTTGATGGTTTTCCTTTGACAGATGATGAAAACATGGTTTGCAGACTGAAAAAGGCATTGTATGGACTGAAACAAGCACTGAGGGCATGGTATGCAAGACAGGATAAACATCTACTTCATTTTGGTTTCATAAAATGTAAGGAAGATAGTAATTTGTATTTAAGAACTGATGAAGATGGAATCTTAATTATAGAAGTTTTTGTTAATGATATCATTTTTGGAGGAAATGATAAAAAGAGTAAGAAGTTTGCTAAAGAAATGGAGAATGACTTTGAGATGTCAATGATTGGTGAGATGAAATTTTTTCTTGGCTTGCAAATTAATCATAGTAAAAATGGCATATTTATATCTCAGACCAAGTACCTTAAGGAAATGTTGAAGAGGTTTGGAATGGAAGATTGTAAACCTATTGGTACACCCATGGTAATAGGTAACAAACTAACTAAAAATGATGAGACTCAAAGTGACGGGAAGACTAAGTATAGGTCAATGATTGGAGGTCTATAATATTTGACACACAATAGACCATATATTACCAATGTAGTTGGAATTGTGGCTAGATATCAAGCAGATCATAAAGAGACACACTTTGCTGCTGTGAAAAGAATTTTTCAGATATCTAAAAGGAACAGTAGAGTATGGATTATGGTATGAAAAATCTGATGATTTTACATTGCATGCTTTTACTGATGCTGATTGGGTAGGTAATATGGATGAAAGGAAGAGCACTAGCAGTGGTGCATTTTTCCTTGGAAAGAGGCTAGTTTCTTGGTTGAGCAAGAAGTAGAATTGTATTTCTCAATCTACTACTAAGTCAGAGTATGTTGCTACTGCAATAAGTTGTACACAAGTTGTTTGGATGATACAAATGTTGAAGGACATCAGAATAATTTTCAAAGAACCAGTGGTTATCCATTATGATAACACCAGCACACTGAATATGTCAAAGAATCCTGTAATTAATTCAAAGACTAAACACATTTCTATCAAGTATCATTTCTTAAGGGAGAAGGTAGCAGATAAAGAGATTAAACTGGAGTATATTAGCACAAAGGAACAAATAGCAGATATATTTACCAAACCTTTGCCAAAAGATGCTTTTGAATATCTCAGAGGCATGCTTGGGGTGATGGCCCCTCCCAGTGAAAAGTAAAATGATGTAGATGTGTATCATTCCAGTGGATCTCAGAACTATATGATTTTGTGGACTTGATGTATGGATCTACTCCTTAGGGGGAGTGATCGAAGGAGAATACTATGAAGTACATTTGGGTGATCATGCACCTAGCTGATTGGACATGAATATTTGAAAAAGATACATATTATAGGAGACTACAGATGAACTATGGCACCCTTTTCCATTGCTACCAAAGGGGGAAGGAATCTATGAGAAAATCCCTACTTTTTTGGGAAATGTATGTTGAGGATATTGAGAAGATTGTATTGAGAGAGAGTAATTTTGGGTTGACACATATGGATTTTCCCATATGTTGACATAAATTCCTAAGGGGCATATTGTTGGATGATATCAGTTTTGGTTATTGATCATGCTGTTGATATTCATGTTTTGTCACTGATGTCAACATATACTTCTATGGGGAAGAAAGATAGACTACTTAACTGGAACGAGTGTATGGACACTGTACGGATGATTCAGAAGGATCAAATTCAGATTTATGTAGAAGGATGTGTCCTAACCTTACTCCTAATGTCACTTGACTTTATATTACATTCTATGGATGTTACAGTTCATTTGGTGAAGACTAGTTTTCTGGACTGCAACTGTGATTCTAAATAGAGCAGGTCTTTGTGTTTTGGGTATATCTTTCTGGTGGAGATATTTCATAACTTGTGAGCTTACTATTGGATAGCTGAAATATGTTAGAATAATGGGTTGTGTTCAATTTCTTATTGGATGCTGATGACATCATATATGGTGTGTACTCTAGAGAAGACCTATTTCCTGGCCGACTTCAGACATGTAGTGTGTGGAATTAATTATGAGCATGAATTGCAAATCCGGAAGTATATGTAATGAACTTTAAATGTTGTATACTTGTCTTAGATACCATGTGTATCTTAGCAAGGGGCTATGTAATTATTTGTATGATGAAAAGCCTTAATTGGCTGACCTAATTAATTATGTATTAGGAAAGCTTAATTGGCCAACCTAATATGATATTGTGTAAGGGTATATATGGAAGATATATTCTTGTGGATAAGTGTGACAAAGAAAAATAAGAGAAGGAATGTGTGAAAGTTGTGAAGCTTGTTGACTGGTAGATGCAAGTAGAGTTGATACTTCATTGGAACTAATCAAGCAAAGACAGTTGCTAGTAGATAGTTCTCTAATTGTGTATTTGCTTTATACACTTGTGCACATTGTAAATCCTTGATGGTGGCTTTAACCTTCTTTGGGAAATGTGCCTACTATTTCCTTTAACTCCTAATAGGGTTTGTCTTCTAATAGGGATTGTGTACTATAATGTTGTAACAAGCTCCTAACAGGGCTAATATCTTTTAACAGGAATACTATACTCTTAGTACATTATTTGTGGGTGTTAATTCCCACCGGGGTTTTACCTTTAACAGGGTTTCCTCGACAACAAATATTATGTTTTGGTGTTGTCTATTACTATGTTATCATTTGCATTTGTAGATTTGGTTTATAAAGTATAAATTTGAAAAATCTATATCACAACTGATTCACCCCCCCTCTCAGTTGTCTTGTGGACTATTATTCCTAACAGCCTACTCAAAAGTCAACAAACTTTTGGGTGCACTTTTGGACTACTATGATCTTGCAAATTCAAAAACTCATTTTTTTACATCACAATTTTTTGGCATATCATGATCCTACACATACCCAATAGTTTTATGCAAAATCAACAAATGATAGGATAGTTCCAAGTGGGAAATTTTCTGTCAGTGTTTGGAATTGTTGTGCTTGCCACTTTGCAAAAATAGCATGATGAATGTAGGGTTGAATCATTTTTTTAAATTTGTTCATAAATAATCCAATAGTTATCTCCTCTTCAACATATTCTAACCTTATGGATTCTTTCCCAAATTTTTTTTCATTCTTTAAATATTTGTAACTCTTTCAATTTACAGTCTTTGTTACATCAATGTTTTCATTTTTCAAAGGAAAAAGAGCCAAATTAGCACATGTTTGACATATTCCTTTTATGCAATTTATTTGACCAGCTACATCATCTCTTTTGTCACATAAAATGGATGAGATGAACTCACTTTGTCGAGTATGAGGATCATATTCAAAACCATAAGTGTCTTCTACAAACTTTCAAAAAACTTGATAGTGGTGTTAGTTGTATTCCTAGTTGTTGAAGTTTGCCCTAAAATTTTTTTGTCCTCCTGTCAAATTTTTATCCAAAATCTGAAAATATGTCCAAATTTGAAAAATCCCTATGAAAATCTTATGTTCTTAGGTCAAAATCCAAAGGAATAGTGAAAAATCCTAAGTCGTAAGCTTTCTTCTATGTGAAAATGCAAAAAGCCCTAAATTGTTAATTGAGTTTCTATTTTTGCATTACCTTTTTGAAAAACTTAAGTTATGAAAGGGTCATGTGCTTTTTAAGTGTTTGCCTAGTCACTTAACCCTAGAAGAATATTTCATTTCATTGCGAGACTTGGCGATTAACTTTAGTCAGGATGTCTCTGAAAAGAAAAGAATATACCTTATAAGTCATGAGACTTAGCGATAAGCCTTTGTCGTGAAGTCTCCCAATGGAGAAATTTTGATATAGTGAGATGGAGAAAAAAGGTTAAGTCATGGTGTCACGCAATATATCCTATAGTTAGTAAATTATCATGAGACTTAGTGATTCCTTCAGTTGTGGAGTCTCCAGATTAGAACAAAGTTAATGATGAGTTAAAAAGCTTCAATCGCCATGTCTCCAGATAAAAGGTGAGTTAAGTAAAAAGTTTAGAGACCTAGCGACAAACTGTAGATTAAAATGAAATATGTGGTGGTTAGGTAGTCACTAGTCAAACTTGATAAGTCAGCATCCTTTCAGTGACTTGGAGACAAACAAGTAAAGATGAGACACGTGTCTAAAATGAATAAATAAAAAAGCATCAGTTACGTGGTCTCCAAATAGAAAAATATTATCTGGTGACTAAGAGACTAAAAGATGTAAAGTTATATATTTTACTATGGTTGCATAGTCTCCAAATGTTTTAGGATTTCAAGAATGTATTCAGCGACTTGATGGAGCCATCAGATGCAGAATAAGATAAGATCAATGGTAGTCGTTAAGTCTCTATAAAATTTTCACAAAGTAAAAATGTTCTCGTGACAATGAGATTAAGCTTTAGTCGCGTAGTCTCCAGATTGAATTTAAAATGATAAAATAAAGTTTCATAGGCTTTGTCGCTAAGTATCCAAAGGAAATATTAAGGAGTAGTTATATTCAGCGATTAAATGACTAAGGGTTGTCATGAGGTCTTGTAAAAGAAAAGAAGCATTCAGAGACTTAGCGATCAGAGTTTAATAGATGGAAAAGTAATCGTAGTCGTGGGGTCTTCGGATAAACTCAAAATTATGCTATTCTTCTAGCAACTTGGACTCTTTAGTTGTGTGATCCCCAGGAGTAAACCACAGTTAAGCCAAGGTAAAGAGAATCATGCAGTCGCCAGATCTCCAAAATAAATTAGAGTTAAGAGAATTGATCAGCAACAAGGAGACAATGCATAGTCGCTAGGTCGCCAGATATGAAGAGTGATAGTTATGAGGAGAAAAAAGTAAATGGCAGTTGCTGACATGATAATATGGAGATTTATCATCCAATAGGAATGTAGAGGATTAATGTGTACATGAGAAAGGTAGCTGAGATGTCTGATAAAGAGCCAATCATATCAAAATGTGATTCTATTCAAGTTTTATATGGGTTTTTTCTAAAATGTACTCATTTGAATTTGATTTCCTGTCACATTCATGGGCTACAACTAGGAATTCAATTAATACCACAGCATGTAAACTTGAAGGCAGAACTGATTGATTCCTCAATAGTGAGCTGAGTACTTTGTGAAATTACCATAAAGGGATGATCTTAGGTTTATTTTCATTCATCATGCCTCCAAAATTTTAGAGCGGAAATTTTACTAGGTTTTTTGTGTTTAAGAAGAAAGAATTTTTAATTTAGTAAAGTTTTTATCAATCAAGGTGATTATTCAATTTTCAGAGTTCTTGAATAATCTTTAGTGCACAGAGAAGGGTAAAGTGCTCTAGGAGAATATTTGTTCCAATATTGGTGAAAAGGAAGTGGAGAACATAACAAGATGAGTAAAGTAGTTAGTGTAGCATCTACCAGTGGGAAGAGTGATGATGTGGATGAAGATGCTAAGGGAAAGAGGAACTTCTTTGATGAGTTATTGAAGCTACTACCTGGATCGACACAAAACAAGAGGGAAAATGCCAACATATTGACAGATGAGTACTCTGATATCAAAGATGCCAAGATACCAGGGTCTATAGGTTTTTCTCTTTACAATTACTTTTATAATAATGTTGATAAGGCCATACCAGCATCAAACCCTTGGACCAGTCGTTTGGCTAGGTTACTAGTTCCTGATGTTTTGGTAGATGTAGACTTGTTTATAGGTCTAGAAAACCACTATGACCCCTTATCAAAGACAATTAAAAAGAGTGATGGTACTGCATTATTAACTTTGAATAGGAGTTCTTTTATGTAATCCTTTGGCTTGTATAGTACCATGTCTAGTTAGATTAACCTCAAAAGGCAAGAGGAAAGATATAGATTATAGCCTGGGATTGCTAGGGATCAATTACAGAAACATATCCTTAAAGAGGTAAAGAATCACATTGCCCCTATTCTAGGATCCACTACACCCTATTCCTATAAGGACTTAAATTTTTATATCAAATACATTGCATATGCTTTATATAGAGTATTGGGTATAGATGGAGGTACTGAGAAGATTGGTACTAGAATTTTGATGATGGTTTTAGATCTACAAGATGTGCATTCCAACACCAGCTATGACTATATTCAATATATCATTAACAGGATGCATGAAGGGTTTGTGGCCATACATAAAAATGATAAAGAGCCCAAATTCTTACACTATTCTATTCTGATGCATCTATTATTGCATTTTAATTATGGCATCATGGATGTGAACAACTTAATCCCCAAAGAATTTATTATAACCGGCCTAATCCTATCCAATTTTGGATTAAGATATGGAATTTCACTGCCAATGACTGTAATTTTTGTGGGCTTGAGAAGTGGATTATTTACCCTTTAATGCAGAGCTTAGATGTCAACAAAACTAGAGTTCTGGTGAAGGTGTTACAACCGTTGAGACCATATGAGTATGTTGACAAGTGTGAAGGTGACCACAATTAGGGAGACTTCTATTTAGAGGATAATTTCACTATGATTAGAGTGTATGGATAAACACATCCTCCCATGTCCTACCATATCATGTACCATCAAGACTTGTTGCAATGGAATTTATTTGGCAGCTTATATTAACTGATAATGAACACTTTGCACCACATAGGAAGGGGACATTAACCCCTAGGCAGTTCAAGATCTTTCAACTTACAATTGGAAAAAGTACCATTGATTTAGTAAGTAAATGGCTGCAAAGTTGTACAATGGGAGTTGCACTGTATAGATATATCGATCCAAAGGCATTCATTACAGGAGCTAAGAGACTCCTAACTCCTACCATACCAAATACATATGTGCATGGTGATTGTGTGGAGGAGGATGCAACTAGGAATATAATTGATGAAGGAGAAGTGAGGATAAGAAGAGATAAAATCCAAGAGATGTTGAATTTAGAAGAATAGATAAAAAGAAAAGGAGTAGCATTTGGATGATTTTACCTTGATTTGCCATATTTTGATAAAATCAAAGCTATGCTGGACAAATTTTACACCCTCTGTGAATAGTTGAAAATATTCCTAAATGTAAAAAAGGAAGGACAAGAACCTGAATATTTAGAGTCTGAATATGAAGATGAGAGTGAAGAAGAATATGTTAGTCCACCTCATATGGATCAACCACAACAAAATGTTGCAGAAGCAGTTCAGGCACAAGGAGAAGAGGGACATATTATAGACTTGACTGAATTTTCTCAGTTTGATGATATAGATGAGCCTGCTTTCAAGAGGCAAAATGTTGATCTTGGTCATACATCTCATGCTAAGACTTACATAAGAAAGGAGAGAAAAAGGATAGGGTAAGTGCTCTTGTTCCTGGTAATAGAGTATATGATCATAATTTGAGAAAGGAAATTAGGAAAGGAAAGAAATTGCAGCAAGAGGTAGAGCAAGACATTGAATTGCCTCTGAAAACATGTATTGATGAAAGATTACTCCACCAATAGCAGTTTTTAAGCAATGATAACTTCATAAAGACTAGTGAATTTAAATATTTTCTTAGGTGGAAGAAACAGAGGCAAGTATCTAAGAAGTTGAGAATAGTTGGTGAAGAAGCAGTGAAAAATGAGGCTCTCTTAGCTATACAAACATATGATCCTAAAATTGAGGACATTACTCCTAAAAAAGCCAAAAAATTAGTATTGGAAAGTGGCATGTTGCTTGCTGAGGGTTGGGATTTAGCCTCAACATTTATAATAGACCAAATAAGAAAGCAACTAGACCTAAAAATGACAAATGAGGTCCAAATTGGTGATCTAATTAAGGGATTCAGATATAGTCCAAATTCCCAAGCATTTTCCATGTGGATTCTATATCCTAAAGACTAGAAGCCTCAATTATTGAATATTCAAGAGAGCATGGTGGGAAACCAAATGGTATGGTCAGTACAGAACACAGGTGATTTGGAAATTTCCCAAATAATGACACACTGGGCACACTTGAATGAAGATAAGCCAAAGCAATTGTCTAAAACGTGTGAAGCTTTGGTAGAAGGGGTCAGTGCCCTAGCTAAGGATAGAGAATCATGCCACATCAAAATTCATGAACAAGATAGGGTACTTGCTAAACTGACCAAACAATTGCTAGAAAAGCCAAAATTTGTATATGTACCCTCAGAGCAGCCTCCACATAAAGAAGAAAAGGTTGAAATAGAGGAAGAAGAAAAAATAGAGGATATGGCTAAAAGTGATAATAAGGTTGCTATAAATGCATTGATGGATATACTTCAGCATAGGATTGATATCCTAAAAGATAAAATAGATATAATCCTAAATGCTTATAATAAGTTACCCATTTTGCATGCTGAAGTGATAGGGTATATCTCTACTTTAAACCCTTATTTTGTAACATGGTCTTCTAGGATACAACTATTTGAGAGCTTGGCTTCTTTACAGCCACATAGGCCAGATCTACCAGAGATTATGATAGAGGTGGAAGATGAAATCAAGAAAATAAATGTGAATTTACCTTTCTTCAAAGGTAAATTAAATCAGATAGAGGTAAAGATGAGCCTATTTGGACCGAACTTCAATAGATTTATTCCTCCATTTAAGGGATAAGATGATTAGATTAAGGCCTTGGAGGCCTGAAAAAGTGAATTTGATACTAGAGTGCCTAGTAAAGAGGCATTTATCACAGATTCTGATCTTGATATGGAAGGTTTCAATAAGATTTTGGATGAGGCTTTTAAAGCAGAGACTAACATTAATAAATTCTTAGTGGATGTCAAAGGCATAACTAATGTTAGATGGGAAAGATAGAAAGTACAACTACAGAGTATACAGAACTTTGATTGGCCTATAGAGGAGGATGTGATAGCATGGGATTTGAAGACAAAACCAAAGAAAAAGAAGGCTGCTAAAATAGAGGAAGATGTCCTGGATGAAGAATAGAAAGGAACAATTGGCACCTGATCATTAAGCACAGGGAGGTTAGTAACCACAAAGGGAAAGTGTAGGTTAGCCTAAAATGGTGATCACTTGGTCTCAATACAAATATTAGATACTATCTTGAACACAATCAGACAAAGGCACCAAAATTTATGTGAAGACAAAAGAAGATCATATTTCATCCTTTATTCTTGTTTTTCCACTGCTTGAAAGTTCTTGTTTTTTGTCTTTTCTATGTTTTTAAGTGTTAGGTTTCTTAAACCATCTAAATATTTTTGCATCCTTTCCTTAAGGATTCCAAGATGGTTTAAGTGTTGGAGATTTGATTCCGAACAGTTGATTGATTGTATGTTTGTCATTGATGACAACATATAATACATAGCAGTACTTCTATTTAAGTACTTATCCATATGATGACATGAAGACCAGCATGGATAGATACATGTTTTTGACATGTTTATGATGCTATGTTCATACACACAGACTCAGATATGAAGTTTTAGTAAAGATATGTAATTTTTTTATTGACGGTTATAGTTCTGGAGGATTAACGGTTTAAGGCCGACATATGTAATGTGTTGATCGAGTTTCCCCTATCTTCAGGATATGCGTATGTATATTCATGATGAGTTATGTGTTTTTGATATTAATCTAAATGTGCCAAACATATTTCAAGAAGATTACAAAGTTATGATTAAATTGGTGAAGCTGACTTAGTGATGCGACGCGTCTGTTCAGCATTGACTTGCGCGGTTGTAATTATGCTTGCGTGCTTAGTAGAGCTAACGAGGATGTTAAGAAGAGTTTTCTAACAGGTCCCATGATCTCATATTTGGTGTATGTATTTATAAAAGTTCATTTGTGATAAGAAGAGTTGTGAAAGCCAGAGATTGACAAGAAGAGTAGAGTGTTGATGCAGTAGAGCTATATTCATCATATGTTGATAATATAGATGTTTATGTTGAAGCATTTAGAATATAGAATAGATTGTTATATTTCTTTACAAGAGGTTAAAGCATCAGAACACAAAAGGAATAGATAAGACAAGCAGTGTCAAAGCAACAATTCATTTTATTGGTACAGTGTGTATCAATTATCTAGAAGGTTGTAGCCTTCATCTCTTGGATAGTGAGTCCTTTGGATAGTGAGTCCTCCACCTCTAACAAGGTTATTGTAAAAGACTACTAACAGGATCCAACCCTTAACCAGGTCAACTATACTACTGCATTGTATTGTACAACTCCTAACAGGGTTGAAGAATCTTTTAATAGGGATTACTATAAATAGTATAGTTCTTTGTGGGTACTAATTCCCACCGGGGTTTTTACCATTTGGCTTCCCCATAACCAAATTGATGTGTTGAGTAATGTGTTATCTGAATGTGCATTTAATTTATTTCAGTCTGGATTAATAAGTATAAAAGATTTAAAGTTGTTGATAATTGATTCACCCCCCCCTCTCAGTTATCCCTGAAGTATTCTAACAATTGGTATCAGAGCCAAGTGCCTTGGAGAGAAAGCCTTACAGCTTAAGGTAGATTAGATGGCATACTTCAGAAAAGACAACCCTAAGTTCGATGGAGAGAATTATTTGGATTGGAAGAACAAAATGATAACACATCTTCAGTGCATTGGATTTGAGATCTTTGAGATTGCTACACAAGAGGTTGAAATCCCATCTCTGAAAGACCTTACAAAGGATGATGCTACTAGAAGATAGAAGGAAAAAATTACCAATAATCCAATTGCCAAAGAAGCCCTAATCAGTGCCTTATCTGACAGTGAATTTTTTGAAATCAAGAAGATTGAAAAAGCATATATCATATGGAAGTATTTAGAAGACATGTTTGAAGGAGATGTTCAAGCAAAGAATGCATGCAGGAAGACATGGAAGAAGAAATACAACAGTATTGAAATTTTACCTAAAGAGAACATAAGAGCTTATAATCAGAGGATAAATGAAGCAGTATCTAGAATCAAAAACAATGGAGGAGAAATTTTAGAAGAAGATATAATGGACAAGTTGTTAATTACTTTGACATCAGACTATGATAACAAGATTCGTATTCTAGAGGAAACTATGCAATTCTCACAAGACTTCAAGAGAGAGACTTTGATCAGAAAAATCTTTGCATTTGAGATATCAATATTGAAGACTGGACCTAAGAATGAAATAGCCTTCAAATCTTCAATCCACGGTAAGAAATCCTCACACATCTCTAGTCATAATGAGAATGAAGAAAATGATGAAGAGCTAGAAGAGATAATTGCCATGATTGCTAAGAGAGAAAAGAAAGGAAAAGGAAAATATGAAGGATAGCTTCCATTCAAGTGTTTTTCATGTAATAAGATTGGTCACTTTGCATCTAAGTGTCCCACAAGAGTCAAGAAGTTCAGATCTGACTACAAACCTAAATATAGAAAGGAATGTTACCATGCTGAAGAAGGTGTAACTGATGAAGATTCAGGAGAACATAAAATTACATTCGTAGCCCTTGAAGACATGGAAAATTTTCTCAAAGATACGGAAATTACAGAGAAAGAAAAAGATCATGAATTAGCATTAATTTCAAAAGCAGATGTCAGAACTTATTGGATCATTGACAGTGGATGCTCACACCACATGACAGGTGACAAAGACAGATTTGTTCAGTTAGACAAATACAAAGGTGGTATGGTTAGATTTGGAGATAACACTCTGAAACCTATCATAGGCAGAGGATCCATGTCACCTTGGATGGAAAGAACAAGACAGATGATGTTCTGTATGTAGATGGATTACATCATAATCTACTGAGTGTTGGACAGCTACTCGAAAAAAGGCTATCATTTAGATTTCAAAGACAACAAGTGCATCATTAGCAACAAGGATGGAGACATGATTGCATCAGGCTCTAAAACAAAAGATAATGTTTTTCAGCTTAATTCAAATGTAAGTTGTTTTGTTGCAAAAGTAGATGATAGTTGGTTATGGCACAAGAGACTTTGTCATATCAACTCTGATAACATAGTAAAGATCAGTAATGTCAAGGCAGTTAGAGACCTACCAAGCATTGCAAGACATGTTGACACAATTTGTAGGGAATGTGTTATGGGTAAACATGTAAGGAGTTCCTTCAGAAGCAAGAAAACCTCAGCTGAAAACAAGTTGGACTTAGTACATACAGATTTATGCGATCCTACTCAAACAAGATCATACTATGGTGAAAGGTACTTTATTTTGTTTGTTGATGATTTTTCTAGGATGATGTGGGTTACTTTCCTAAAAGAGAAGTCAGAAGCCTTTGAGAAGTTCAAAATATTCAAAGCTAAGGTTGAGAATGAATCTGGACTAAAACTGAAATGTTTAAGATCAGATAGAGGAGGAGAATTCACCTTTGACCAGTTTTATGACTACTATGAAGAACATGGAATAAAAAGGCAGTTGAGTGCCCCTAGAACACCTCAACAAAATGGAATTGCAAAAAGGAGAAACAGGATTATACTTGATACTGTGCGCACCATGATGATTGAAGGAAAAGTGGCACACACCTATTGGAGAGACGCAGTGTATACTATCAATATAACCCAATTGAGACCAAGTGTGGAAAGACACCCTATGAAATTTGGTTTTGTAATGTACCCACAGTAAAATATTTTAGAATATTTGGTAGCAAGTGCTACATCAAGGGAGATGACAGTATTGGCAAGTTTGATGCTAGAAGTGATGAAGGTATTGGGTGCTAGCAAGAAGTTGAGTCCACTTTTTGGGCAAAAAGTCGAAGTGTTTTTCCTATTTTTAAATTTTCTGTCAATTGATGTCAAAATTTGAGGCACTTAGAGATTGAATCTCAAAAAAATTCACTAATAGAAAATGTAGTGCTTAGAGTCTAGTTTTCAAATATGTAATTTTTTGTAATACCTACATGGTAAAAAATATATTTTAGTAGGCATGTTTAAAAACCCCTTTTCCAAATTTCAGTTTCAGGACCATACCACACACGTGTACGACCACCCTATTTTTAAGTAAATAAATGAATTTTTGTTAATCCTTCTGGTGAAAGGTAGCTAACACATCAAAGATTGGTCAGAATATTTTTTATTTTTTTTTAATTGAATATTTTTTTTAATTCATTTTTAATTGAGTATAAAGTACATTTTCAAAACCTCTGGTGTACGGCCACCATAATTTGATGAAAATTTTACTTTTTTTGGATTTTTTTTTTTTTTTTATCTTGAAGGAAATTCTATGTAGATTGGTCACATATAATTCATTTTTTCAAAAACTGAAAATCAAAAAAGTTATTAAAATTTTAGTTAACCTTACTATTTCAACTTTAGGTTGGATTTGGCATAATAATTATTGGAAAAATACTAATTTTTTTCATATCATTATAAAAATTATAAGGACCGAGCCTGTCCCGAACCAAAAACCAAGGCAGAGGTACAGTCCCCACTCCTAGTTTTTAGAAATGGGCACCCGTTATTTAAAATTCAAAAAATGGGTGCCCATTTTTTTTTGGACTGTTGAAATAGAAACGGGCACCCGTTTCATTTAAATAATGGGTGCCCATTTCTGAAAGATCCGTTGGAGACAAAAAATAGTTCTGTGGGCCTACTCTCAATGACTGATGATTATTCAATTATTTGTATAACATATCCGTATTACAGAAAGAATATTTTGAAAGAACATTCTCTTTTCTTGTCTTGTTTTGGATCTGACAAGAAGGGATTCATTTGAATTCAAAATTTGGTG
>MU224275.1:410717-425664 GCA_018584345.1 Thuja plicata
AAATCTAAGCACAACTCTCTGTACTCTTAGAAATTTCAATCACCTTAGAATAGCTCAGAATGTCACTTTTCACTCTGAAACAACAACTTGGCTCTGAGATCATAAACTCGGTGAACAAGAATAAATGCACACTCCCCTGTTTATAGCCATAGGATTCAAAGTACATGGCTCAAAATTCAGAAATGTTAGTTCTTCCATTAAGTTGATATGTCGTGGAACATTCAAAAACCTAGCCGTAGTTGTGCGAGGTGACAGAAAATCAAATTTAATTCATGAATATTTTGGCGCAATCATAAAATGGTTAAGACAGCTGACATGGCACTCTCTGATTCATCCTCTATCATAGATCTCAGCTACCTTTTGTACACAGTAATAAAAAATTCATGTATCTGATTGGTCGCCAGGTGATCTTCTCTGTCATGTCATCCACTTGGCACCGCTTTTCAAGATCTTGTTATCAGGCGACCTTGCGACCTCATTAAGTCTCTTTGTCGCGAGCACTTTTCATTAACCATGGTTTACTCTTCAGACTTGGCGACAATGTAACTCTTTTACCTCAGCTAACCCAAGTCCTTCTAGCGATCAGGTGACTATAGTGAAATCAAAGTCGCATGGGGTTAACCTTAACTCAGCATTGTTCTCTAGACTTCGCGACAAACCGTTACCTTTTAACATTTCATTGTTATCACTAAGTCACTGGATGCTCATTTCTCATTTCAAGACTACACGACAACCTTCAGTCGCTGAGTTGGGTGATAATTTTAACTTAACCCTATCATATAGCACATGCCTTTATTCTATTCAGAGCGACTTTGCGCATACCTTAATCGCTTAGTCGGAAGGAATTTCTCCCTAGGGCACTTTTATCACCAGACTTCACGACCACCGTTAGATCTCTTCATTCCTTCATCGCACGGTTGTCTTTTAATCGCAATACATTCCTTTATGCCCTTAAATGATCAGGAGACTTCGCGACTGAGGGTGAAAACACTTTTGTCTCCTTATCGCTTGATCTCTTTCCTCCTTTTGGCGACCTCCCGACAACCACTAGTTCTGTGACAGATGTCATCTATTGTTTGGTCCACTTTATACATTCTGAAAGACTGAGTCACCGCCCTACTCTGGCGACATCCCGACTGAGGGAAAACACTTAACATGAAACCGTTAGTCGCTGAATTGGGACTGTTATCCCTTAACTGCCAGTTTATCATGAGACCACGTGACTGAAGAGCCCTTTAACTATTTGGCATGGTCTGTTCTAGCGATCATGCGACATAAGTGAATCGCAAAGTCGGATAACATTCCTTTGACCTGTTGATTCTTCTCGAGATCACCCGAATGAAGTGGGTCCCATTCCTTTTAAAGCTTATAACATGAAGTTCCTGCGACAACCTGACTAAAGAGAGATTGCTAAGTCTCGAGACATTGATGGAATATTCTGTTTCTTCAAGAGACTACGTGACATAAAGGAAAAGCTTGATCGGAAGAAGATTTGGCATTCGTCCCGGGTAACGCGATCAAGCGACCTGACTTAAAGCACATGTCTTGAGTGACTGGAAAAAGTAATGAGGAAATATAAGACATGGCTAAGGGTTTCAAATGCATCGTTTAACACTTGGCTTCTAGGGTTTTAGCAGGGTTTTGACAATTTGGGCAAGGTTTAAGCATGAAAATCTAAAAAATTGCAGAGGGCGAGACATGGAACAAGGCAAGGCAGAAAAAATAGGAAATACAACCAACAGATCTGATCTAAATGGGTGGGATCTTGTCACAGTGCCTTTATGGATAAAACATTATTATCTATTTCTTTGAGGCTTTTCACCCACCATCCTATCAAACTTACATCTGAACCTTGTCTTTAACTTGCCTTTGACTTGGAGCACCTCAATCCTTTGTATCTCATGATCGCCAGATGAAAATATTAACTATGGTATTATCTTGAGATTCAGAGATAAAGGCTATCTCTGAATCACCAAATACATATCTTGACCCTTAGTTTATGCAGAGATTAAGTGATATCCATTGATCTAAGTCATAATCAATGGTTGACGCATGATCTCATAAGACTTGGCTTTACTCAAATTCCATTTTGGGATTGAGTGATAAATCTTGTCTCGTGATCTTTGAAAGCTTTTGTTAACTCTAGTTTAATCTCGAGATTTAGAGACGAGTCTATCTTCAATTCGCTCAACAAAAGTCGTAACTCTGATTTGATTCTTAGATTTAGCAATAACCCTAAATCTTTAAAGTCTCTGGGACACATGTCTACATCTTGTCACATCTTAGCTTTGCATCTCTTGATCGCTGAATACTTTGCTTCACTTTGACTTTATCTATAGATTCATTGTCAGCCACACATCTTGATCTTAATCAATGATCAGCGCCTGATCTCTCAAGACTTGACTTAACCCCAGGTCTATTTTGAGATGCAGTGATCAAAGCATATCTCATGGTCTCTGAATGAAATTCTTAACTTTGGTTTGGTCTTAAGATTCAAAGATAATGGCTATCTTTGAATCGTTGAATGAAAGACTTAACTCAGCTTAGCTTATGATATCAAGTGATATCCCAAGTGATATTTACCAGCATGTACGGTCCTTGCTAAGTCTCTAGACTTTCCAAGACTTGACCGCCATATTGCAGGATTCAGAGACAATCATAAAATGTTAAGTCCTTCCTTTGTCGCTAGATCTCCAACTACTAGTGACTTAACTTCTATCATCACAAGACTATGAGATAATTTTTGTGCTAATTCATTGAATGTCTAGTCACCTTGATCTTGGTAGGACATGTGGCAAACAATCGTAATGCCTTGATGAGTAAATAGAGATCATCTTTGTGATTAAGGCTTAACGCCTACTATTGGATCCAAACAGACTATCTCAGAAAATAAAAAGGAAATAAAGTATTTTAGGAGTTAGGACTTCAAAAAAATTTAAAACATAGGCCCCGACAATACTTAGGAAATAAAGACATGGCCCCGCCAATGACTTTAAACACATGACTTAAGTCACTTAAGTGATATAAAAAGCAACTTTAGTTTATAAAAAGTCTTTGAGGGTTTAGGGTTTTAGGGTTTTTTATGGAAATGAACCAAGGGTTTAAGGACTAGAGACCTAAAATAATGAAAACCTAGAAATAATATCTTGGAACCATGGAATTTCTTGAAAGGGCTAACATTGGCTCTGACTGGGGATGTATGCCTCTTACAGGTATAGAAAGATTCCAAAACTCTAAGTAAAGTAAACCATTTATAGGAAAGAAAAACCCTAACCTCTAGCAAACAAAAGAGAAGGAATATGTACACAAAACTTATTTGCAACTGACTGTTCATGGATTCAAAGAACTTCAAGGGAAATAAAACATCAGGGATTGTCCATGAACGAACAATTCTCGAATATTTCTAGTTAAATCCTTTAAAATGTAAGAATAAGAACCCCATTTGATGTCAATTATATATGGTCCTAACCAAACATGATACAATTTTCCATGTTTTCCTTTATCCTCCAATCTGGCATTCCACATCAAGACCAAATCATTAGCTTCAAAATTTCTTGCACTAGTCCTTTTGTCATACATATCCTTACATTGAAGCTATAGCCTAATATTCTTGTCATGTGCTTCCCTTCTTGATTCATCTAATTGTATCAAATCATCTAGTCTGATCCTCATCTCATCATATTTTTGGATAAACTTGTACATTTGTAATAGGTTATTTTGAGGCAACCTAGCATGTATACCATACACTGAATCAAAGGGTGCACAACCAATTGCCTTCTTTATTGTCACTCTATCAGCCCATAATGCTTTTTGCAACTTTGAATCCCATGCCCTTTTTTTCTTATCCAACGCTATTTTTAGAATCTTTATTAGGCTCTTATTACTAGATTCAGCTTGACCATTTCCTTGTGGATGATATGAGGAAGAATAAGAAACTTGGATTCCATACTGCTGGAAAAATTCACTAAACCCTTCAATCTAAAACACATAGCATTATCTACCACAATATTTTCAAGACAACCAAACCTAGTGAGGATATTTTGTAGCATAAAATTAGTTCCAACTTTACTAGTTGCCCTTTTAGTGGGAATTGCTTCAACCCACTTATTAAATTAATCAGTTGCTACCAATATCCATGAATGACCTCCACTAGAATTTTTAGGAATATCTCTAATGAAATCCATTCCCCACTTCTGAAAAGGTGCATCAATTGTGACAGACCTCAAAGGTAAATTCTCACTAAACTTGAGCTTACCTGCAAATCTCTGGAAAGCATCACATTTCTTGACATAACTGTGGGCATCCTTGAAGATAGTAGGTCACCAAAAAATAGACCTCATAATATTATGTGTAGTATTTTTAGCCATGTAATGGCCCTCACATGCACCTTTATGCATTTGTTCCAACAATTTCTTGGATTTTTCATAGTCCACACATTTGAGCAATACTCCTTCATTGCTCCTCCAACATAATTGACCTTGTATTATTGCATACTTTATGGCATGCAACTTAACTATTCTCTTTCTATTTTCATCCATTTCAAGAGGCAGTATCATTTTCTATAAATATCCAATGATGTCCTTATACTATTCAAAACAATCCATATCACAAATATAAGGCCTTTTCTCTTCTTCTAACATGTTTACATGATTTGCATCTAAATTTCTATAAGACATTAATTTTTCAAGTCCTAGGCCTCTAACCAATTTTGTGATCTGAATGTCAATATTAAACTCTTGGATTTCATTTATCCATCTACACATTCTTCTTGAAACTTTTGGTTGGACTAGAATGTCCTTCACAACAGTATTAGGTACATAAGCAATTATATTCGCTCCTACTAAATAACATCTAAAATCTTTGACATCTTTAACCAGTGCATATACTTGTTTTTCCATGATGTCATACTTTAATTCTGCTATTTGTAAGGACTTCATAAAAAAATAAATGGGTTGTTCAAAGCCCCCTAAATTATTTTGCAACAATACTGCAGCAACAGTATTGTATGAAGCAAAGGAAAAAATCTGCAAAGGTTTGTCATAATCTGGTGTTCTCAAAATAGGAGCATCTTTGATAGCTTGTTTAATACTTGAGAATGCCTTAGATGCTTCTTCAATCCATTCCACCTTATCTCATTTCTTCATCATCTTTGAAATAGGGAAACTAATTTCTGCAAAATTTGTAACAAATCTCCTTAGAAAATTTACCTGTACAAAGAAAGATTGAATGCCCTTGACATTATTTAGCTGAGGGATTTTATCAATAGAAGTAACCCTTTCAGGGTCAATTTTTACTCCATCTTTAGACACAATATGTCCTAGGATTTTTCCCTCTGTAACTTCAAAAGCACATTTCTTTGGGTTGAAAGAGACCCCATATTCCAAAGCTCTAATAAAAATCTGGTCAAGATGCTCACAATGTTGATCTTCTTTTGCTAAATAAGTTGTTAAATCATCTTGATAAACAATGAAAAATCTATTTATGAAATCTACAAATGCCACATCCATAGCCTTCTAAAAAGTTTCCCCAGCATTTATCAAGCCAAAATGCATTCTCACATAAACATAAGTGCCCCATGGTGTGGTGAATGCATTCTTAAATTGTTTAGACTCCTTAACCATGACTTCGTTATATCCTGAGAACCCATCCATCATAGACATTAATTCATACCTAGTAACTCTTTGTAACATGGCTTCCATATTTTGCAAACCATAATTATCCTTTAATGAATTGACACTCAAATTTCTAAAATCTTCAAAATGTTTGATATCACCATTTTTCTTTCTCACTGGTACCAAATTTGATATCCATGTAGAATTTCTAATGGTTTTGATAATCCCAAGATCTCTCATCTTTTTTAATTTTTCCTGCATTTTTGGTGCCAGGGTGGGATTGATAGGTCTCAATTTTTGTCTGAAAGGCTTATTTGCCTCCTTTAAAAGAATCTCATGTTGAAACAAATCTTCTCTATAGGCCTTTAAATCATCATAAGACCATTAAAAAACATGTCTATATGTTCTGAGAAGATCAACCAATAACGTATTGATTATAGGAGACAACTTTTTACCATTGTACACATTCTTAGGGCTTTCAGTTGTTCGTATGTTTATTTCTTCCAAATCTTCTAGTTTAGTTACATTATTTGTAGAAAAAGACTTGTCTTTATTATCAAAAGCCTTTTCAAGAATAACTAACACCTTAGGAACTCTATTTGACTTTTATTGAAGCACCTCTTTACCAAAAATGGTATATTTATTATTTGAGGTTTCAATACATCCACTAAAATCTATTTCTTTGTTTAAAAAGTCTGCTTCACAATTCAAAAATATCAGAATATCTAAATCATCTTCAAAGACTTGCCAATTTTCAACATTGTTTGGTATTGAAGGCCTAGATTAAATCTCTATTTTAGTTATTCCTGCAAATGTAATATCCTTAGGTCTTAAAGAAATGTTAGCCAGTAAATCTTCCATTTTTTTTGACCTCTATCTATCCCATCAATACCAAATGCATAAAATTTTTCCAATTCATACCAGACAACATTTTTATACTGCTTGAGTCTCTGATTTTTTGAAACATATTTAGACTTAATCTGAGATATTATCAATTCAGAGTCTCCAATTACTCTGAGAATTTTTATTCCATGTTTTGAGGCTAATCTCAGACCTATTAACAAAGTTTCATACTCTGAAACATTATTTGTGCATGTAAACAATAATGCAAAAGAAAGCTTGAAGGTCTTACCACTAGGATCTATTAATAGGATTCCTGCACCAACTCCTTCCTTAGAACTTGCTCCATCAAAGTACATGGTCCACAAATCATACCAGTCCACTAATTTATCCTTTTCATTAGATAACAACATAGGCTTAGCTCTTCCTTCAACTCTTTTTTCTTGCACTTAAAAAGATCCAATATCAGTATCTACAAAACAATTCATATTAGTATCTTCATTTACTTCAATCATATGAGGAGTCCTACTTTCCTGGGACACCTTGATGCTATTACCATCAATATTGAATGTGGAAAAAAATATATCACATTGAATACTTCCTCCCATTCAAGCACACCATTTTCTTGACAAAAACATTCCATAGTGATGAGGAATATCAACAACTAAGAAATTCATTGTTAGCAATTTATCTGGACATACAACCAACCTATAAGGAAAAAATTTAATAGTACCAATGACAGGGATTTCTCTAGAGTCCATGGCCTGACATCTTCCATGAGGAGTATCCACTTGTAATCCCATACATTTCATTATCTCTATAGGCATAACAGTGTTAGATGCTCTAGAATCTATCATACAAATTTTTAGCATCTTATCATTAATAACAAAAGTTAGGAAAATCAAGGATCAACATCTCATAAGGGAATATTTACATGATTTGTATTCAAATAAATTTGAGGGATCTTTGAAATCATTTCTTCATACTCTTTTCCCTTGCTTTTGAATCTATATTTTATATTTTTTTATCTTTTCAAAACCTTCTGGTTTATGAATTTTTGTGAAAGAAACACCATTTAGCAATGAGAGGACCTTCTCCTTATGTTCCCTGATTCTCAGCATTTCCAAAAATGGAAATTTAACAATCATTTGTGACAATAGATGCCCCATATAAACAGGGGAGTATTTTACATCAGGGGATTCTTGGTTTTCAAGACTACAATTACCATCCTCAACTTGAATGACCAAAGTTGGATCTTCTTTCTTTGATTTATTATTGTCTACTTTAGGAAGAGGAGAACTTGTTCTTGGTGTTTTTTTCTTTTACCTCATATACAGTGTTTGAACCATTTGATTTGTTTACATTTTTGACTTTTAACTTACTTACATTCTCAGTAGATTTTCCTTGAAGGTGTTTATTATCTACAGAGTTACCAATTTTCTTGTGTTTATTATCTGCTTTGGTCTCTTTGAAAATAAAAGTAACTGGGTGAACCCACAATAGTGGGTTTCACTTTTTCGGAGGAAGCAATTCCTCCTGAAATTTGCAAAGAAGGCAGATTTAGAAAGTACTTTTGATAGAAAGTAGGGACTTTCGATAGAAATTAATTTCTATCAAAATTAATTTCTATTGAAAGTCCTTGATTAAGGGCAATTCTAGTCAAATACTTTTGATAGAAAGTATTTTCGATCGAAACTACTTTCTATCGAAAGTCTCTGATTAGAGGCCATTTGCAGAGGTTAAAACAAGTATGAATTTTTCATGGCTTTGGGGCTCTAGTGTAGGGCTCAAATGGAAGAATAAGGAGACATCCATTTGCATTGAACAAGTACTCTGAATGAGCTTTCTAACAAATATAGATTTGACAATTTTTGAATTAATTAGGCCTATGTTTTTTTATGTGAATCGAACGTAGGTTTTTTTATCAAATATAAACCTCCAAGTTTGATGTTCAATGAAAAATAGTATAAAATAGAAAAAATTTTGAAAAATAATAGTGTCCTCCATCTTCAAGTCTACTTTCTATTAAAAATAAATAAATTTTGATAAATACACAAGTTATAAGCTATGTAGTCAAGGTATGTCAAAATTATAGTTTACTCAACTTCAAACATTCATAAAATATGCAATAATCATGATAAAGTCATCAAACCAATTGCATGCCCTCTGTATGGATGTTACAAAACTAAATTTGAAAGAAGCACATTGATATTTATTTTAGAAAAAATGTTAGGCTCTATGAAGTCTATGTAACTCTTTGAAAATGTTGTTTTTAGAAACATAGCAATTTTCGTTGGATAAAAAATAAACCACTCAAATTAATTTAATAAAAAAAAAAAAGAAAAAAATATATTTAGAATTTAGACAAAAAATCCTAAAATACTCTAGTTTACCTCATCTTCTGATTTCAAATGGTTTAATGGCAATATGCATCCAAATCTGAAAGTTTTTTTCAAAATGTAGAGTTCAGTGTTCATTCAGGAAAAAAAGTGTAATCCACTATTGTGGGTTCACCCAACCGGTTTTCTTTCTGCTCCACCAATTGTTCTATTTCTCAGATCATAATTACTTCTTGCTTAGTAACTATATTAGTTGTAATTTGTGATATTTCCTCATCAAATGGTCTTCTTAATACTGTAGCTTCCTTACTATGTTGAGCATTACACCCTACATTATCAACTTCTTCTCCTTCATCATCAGGAAAAACTTGTTGATCATATGCTTCTACTCTGTTTTGTGAGACAGAGGCATCATGATTCTAAATTTCATCATCAGAATCTACTTCAGGACATGGAGATGAGTAAGTCATGGTACAACCACTATCATCATTTAACTTATTTTCCTCCTCTCCTTGTTCCTCATTTGAATATACATTAAGAGAAAAAACACAATAATCAGGATTGTGTGGAGATTGACAGGCTTCACACCAATAATCTTCATTACAAATGTTAACATAATTTTTTTTTTGTAGAGGATCAGGGGTCTTAATATCAAGCTTGTCCTTCCTTTGTGAGAGAATAGGTTTCCCAACCTTCCAATGGGTATTATAAGGGAAATTTTGCATCTTCGGCTACTAACTATAATTATTATAGGATGGCCTATTATAATTTGGAACCCTATAATCTTTATTTTCTGATTCTTTTTTATTGATCCTAGTAAGCCTCCCATCTTCCCTTTTACCCATTTTCCCTAATACTCTCATATTTATTTCTATTTTAATAGTTGTCTTATATTATTTAGTAATTATTCTAGGATTCTTATCTCTAAGATTATATCCCATTTTAGGATCAAAGGCATTTACATAAGTAGCAAGACATACTTCATCATCAAGCCTTATTTTTTGAAAAAGCCTATGCATAGCCTTTTGGAATCTTGTATTGAATTCAACAACTCTCTTGTTTGAATTTTTCTTGATATTGTTAAATTCATTCCACAAGAATCCTTTATTGGTCTTATCACCATTTTGATCCTTAAAGCAATCTATTAGTTCATCCATAGACCACACATAGCCATAAGATAACCCTCTAAAATCTTCCCTAGCATCTTCAACTAAAGATTGAACAAAAAGTTTCATCAATACATCCTCATGTATGATGTTAAAATTATCCATGATATCAATAAAATTCCTTAAATGTTCCTCACAAGTCAAGACATTATTGCCACTGAATTTAGGAAGTCTATCTCCAATCTCATTTGGGACTGCATTAGGATAACCAGGAATATCAATAAACAAAAATTGCTTGTACATTTATGCATGAAGTGGTCTCCTTTGGAATCTATCATCATTTTGGAAGGTAGATACTTTGGCATTTGATGTTGAGGTGTTTTCAACATCAGCATAAGAAGGCTGAGTAGATTTCCTGAGGAAACCAATCTTATTTTTCTTTTCTAAAGCAACAGCTTCCCACTCTGCTTTTTCTAGCTCTATATCCAAAATCTCATTCTCCCTTTTAACCCTTTCAAGACCAGTATATCGTTTAGATACTTGATCCAATATAACTGTGTGACTTTTGGGTTCATTTATTTCAACTCCTGTCACCTTGTTTTCCCCCTTATTTTTAGGGCTTTGAGTAGTAACATTTTAGTGGGTGGCAGGTTTATGTTCATCCTTCTTAGGTTTTTTAGCATAATTTGTTGCCTGATGTTTGAATAATTGCTTTTGCTTTTTCTTATTTTTTTCTCTTTCTTTCTTTAGTTTCTGATGACCCACTGCTCTTGGAGGAATCTATTATATTCATCTTCATCTTTAGAGGAATCTTAAGAATCTAAGGAAGTGGTGTCAGATTCTTCTTCTTCTCTCTCACTAGGAGCCTCTTCATAACTTGATGTGTTTCCTTCAGGGATATGTTGGGTTGGATCTTCTCTCCTAGTGTCCTCCTCTTGTCTTCTTGGAGATAGATTATCTTTGTTCTTCTTTTCTCTCCTAGGCTGACCATCCCTAGAAGTAGTTGGAATTCCACCCTCCAATTCAACTTCAGGATGCTCTTTCACTTTAGATTTGGCATTCATATTGAGAAAATGTATAAAACAATAAATATTACTTAGCACTGATTCCAGAGATTTCCTTCGATTTGCCACCCAACACAAGTTGGGAAAATACAACACTAGCTAATATGAATACTGCAATGAGGAAATTCTTAAGACAAAAGATTACAACTAGGGACTTAGCAAGACTAACTTTGTTCTTTAAAAGGTCAAGTCCCTAGCAGAGTCACCATTTTGTTGGTGTTTAAAACTGTTAAGCTTTGAAAGAAAACAATATACCTTGAGATTGATGTTAGCAGTGGTTAGCTCCAAGTGTGAAATCTCTACAAGGTAATTGGACCAAATATAGGGACAAGACTACCCTCTGCACTTCTAGCTATGCAAAACCAAGGTAGGTACACCTAATACAGATAGATATTCAACTATCACAACTCCTTACAACTCTAGATTTTAACAATAGATAAATGGTGAGAAAGTATGAAATGATAACCACTCATTCATTGAATTTTCACTACCATGGAGGACACACAACCAACAACCACAAAAATCAAAAGGAACTTAGATGGTTTTGATGTTTTTAGAAGGGTAGAATATAGCCAAGCCTATCAGATTTGTATCAATGTAGAAGGTAATAATTATTGATCAGTGCTTTATCCATTGGGCAATGTTTTTAGTTCAGATATAGGAAAGAGAAACTAACTATTGTCAAGACTCAAAAACATAAATACAAATAATTCAGATCAAACACTTCTTATAAGATCCTTATGTAGACAAACCAAATGAGTCTGTCTTATCCAAAGTAGATTTTAATTTTATCCTAGATCAAAACTAGAGAATAAAACATATACATAGAGAAGTTCTATGCAGTGAACCAAAAGATTCAAAACTCAAGAGATAAACACCAAGGAGAGACTTGAATCTAAAATATTGTAATAAGTACAAAGCATCCAATTTCAATTCCAAAATGTTTCAAAACATATGCCACTTCAACAAATGAAAAAGATTTGCAGCTTTATGTTCTATAATGATAATCTATAGATATACATCTGCTATACTCACTGGAAACAGTAAACAATTCTATGCCTTATATTACTTCCCCAAATGTCCAACCCTTCTAAATGATCTTGGGAGTCCTTTTATAGGTCAAAGAATGCAACAAGCTTCAAATCATTTAGGGTTAGGGATAAAACAATTAAAATATTACATGATAGGGAATATTAATTCACTTCAACAACCAAGAAGCTCTATCATCAGCAAGATGAAACATTCCTTTGATTCAGTCAGTTGAAAAATCTAATATGGCCGCCATCCATCTTGGGAAACTGAAGAACAATACCCTGCCATGGGAATAATGAGTGGAATGTCTAGTTTTTCATTAATTAACCTAGGAAAAAGTAACCCTTCATAACTTCTGAAAGCCAATTATCCTCTCTTGAAAAGATCAAGACCCTAAGAACATATCCAATCTTCAATTATACAATTCTGGAAAAGACACTTCATAAATGGCGAAGAACAAAAAAGGATAAAATATAGGTTGTAAATTGATTAATAAGTCAATCAGAAACCCTAAAGAGATAATCTCTACATAAAAGCATTTATAACCACCATAATTTCCTTGATACAACATCCACAAACTATTCAAATCAATCCAAGAAGATCAAATTCCTCATTTATTTCTCTGTGACAAGATGACATAGTTCACCACTTGAAAATCCTGAGAAACAGATTTGAAAATTTGATACAAAGGCTACACCTGGCACGGAATTCAACATCAATGGTCAAGATTTGAACTTAATATGTCTTTAAAATAGGGTTGTAGATCATCCTTATGTTACCCAGGATTTGAAGATCTGATCCAGACAGGTGACATCTTTTCATGATGCCTTCATGGATAAAACTTGATCATTTGTTTCTTTCAGGCTTCGCGCCCACCATTTGATCAAACTTACATCTAAACCTTGTCTTTAACCTACCTTTGACCTGGAGCACCTCAATCCTTTATATCTCATGATTGCCAAATGAAAATCTTAACTATGGTATTGTATTGTCTTAAAATGGATACACTCCATGTTGAGACCTTTTAGCCCTCCCTAGTGGGTTGTTTTGGTCTTGATTCAGACACTTTCATGCTTCCATAGAGTTTCATGTTCTTATGTGCATGTTCTTCCCGTCTTCTCTACCTTTTCTCTATGTTTCTGAGACTTGGGCACATTTCCTGAGGTCCTGACCCTCTGGGTCAAGTTTGACTTCGACCTTGATCCCAGGGTCTAGGGTCCTTGGGGTTGGGTCCCAGTTTCAGGGTTTTGTCAAAGTTTCATCTTTTCCCTCTTTGGGGCCATTATTTCTTGAGTTTAGTGTCGAATTCTCAAATTAATATTTGAGGTGGACCTTTCTTGAGCTTTGTGTAGGATTCCTAATTTATTATTTGATATTAGCCTTTCTCAAGTTTTGTGCCTAATGCTCAAATTAACTTTTGGTTTGGCCTTACCTCAAATTTTGTAACAAGGCTCTTAAATAATTATTTCTACCTTAAGGGTGGACCCCTTCTAGATTTTTGTGTCAAGACCTTAATTTAATTTCCTCTCCATGTACACCCCTCTAGAGTTTTGTGCCATGGACCCTTAATTATTGTTTTCTATGTTGGCCTTTGTGCTCAAGATCACTATAAAAGAAGTGCTTTCCTCTCTCATTTCTCCTAAGCTAAGAGAAAGAAATTTGGAGGTAGTCAGAAGGCAATCCATTATTATCTACAAGTTATCAAGAAATATCAAGAACTCTCAAGAATTCAAGACATCTACATTCTTGCATTCTCAATTCAAGTACTTGAGCACATTTACTTCCATGGAGCCTTGAATTGGCATGGTAGATCAACTTCATTCTTTACTAAAAGGTTCAAAAAAATTCAAGTATTCATCCTTGTGGATCTAAGGACTCTAATCCGCCACAAGGGTTTCTATACAAGCAAGGTGAATTTGTTTATTTACTTTGTTACTTATGCAATTTTAATTGTATTTTAAGGTTAATTCCAAAACTGGGGTTTGACCAAGGCAAACCCCTCCCCCAACAAACAAACCCTTTTTTCTTGCAAGTACACATTCATAATAGTAGACCAAGATGGAGATTCAGATACCCTTTTTGAGAAACTTGTGAGATCCAAAAATAAAGTTTCTGTCTGAAACTTTTTCGGTAGATTGTGACCTAGGGCACAATCGAAAATTCTGGCAAATATACATTCACTTGAGGGTAGGAATTAGAACTGTATCAGAATGGAAAATGATTTCTGGGTTTTGTATATCTCACAGTTTCAATTTAGAAATGTGAAAATCAATAGTTTCTGAGACCGTCTGACATGGTTTTTACTAGGCTCTTTTATAGAGGTAAGTATTTTATTCCATTTTCCTTTGCAATCATTTCCAGATTTACACCCCTTATAAAATACAATTAAATGTAAGAATTTAATAGAGGCTTAGGGTATCTTTTATGCACAAATCTCCATTGTTCAAAACCCTATCTAAAGACCTCCATTTTCTTCTTTACATTTTGGTGAACTTGCAATAGACAACTCTTTCTTTTTGGTGTTAGATTTGCATCTTGTGTTAGATCTTACATGCATTTCAAAGTAGTTTTCTTTTATGCTCTTGCATTTATATGTCAAATTTAAAATAAAAAAATCACAAAATTTCTTTAAAAATACAAAAACATTTACATTTTTCATACTTGTAATGTTACTTTGTGTTCAACATGTATGATTTTTGTTTTGAGTACTTTGATGAGGCATTTGTTGTGAAAAAGGATAGATCCCCTAATGAGGTATGTAATGTCCCCGCCAGGGAACCCATAAGGAATCAGGTCTTATGACCAAAATTGCAACTAAATTTTTTTATTTTTTTTTACATTACATCATTACTACTCCACATTTACTTTCCTTAAGGTTCCCTTAATGAATTTCATTTACTAACATATTTACATTACTTATCCAAATTGAATTTCATTTCCTTTCTTTACTTTCA
>MU224275.1:433360-446039 GCA_018584345.1 Thuja plicata
CTCTTGAGCTTCAACTTTGTCACCATCTCTTTTGACACCAAATTGTCAGTGCTTCCACTATCAATAATCACATCACAACACTTACCCTCACACTTGCACCTGGTGTGAAATAGGCTCCTCCTTTGTTTAGGTTCATTCTCACCACTCAGCATGACTCTTCTATTAATCAACATTTCTCCTCTTTCAGCATCTTCAAAATGTGACGATCTGGCATCTTCATCTACATGTGCAACTCTGGCCTAGCCTTCATTTCTCTTGTCTATTCTTCCTTGGTGCTGAGGACATTCATATGCCCTATGACCTTCTTCTCCACAGTGAAAACATGTTCCATGGAAGCCTCCTCTTCCTAATCCTTGTCCTCGTCCTATTCCTCTTTGATCTCTATTATTTTGATTGAAATTATTTCCCCTCTGACCTTGACTACTACTGGCCTCATCCTTCTTTTTCTGATCTTCATTTTGGCCTCCATAAGATCGTCCACCAGATCTTCCACCGTGACCTCTTCCGCTTTGCCTACTTTCAAACTTCTTGTTCAACTTTTCCTCTAAGGTAATGGGAAACTTTCTCCTTGTCAGCTTCCGCATGGCCTGTTCGGATGAGGATTCCATAGAACTCCTCCATATACTCTTGGACAAATTTTCTTGCTTGCTTCAAACTTTGCATTTTCTTCAGTAGGTCAAGCTCATAATCAATAGGAATGAAATTTCACTTCAACTTATCCACCATCCGATCCCATCTTGTGATTTTATCCTTTCCTCTTTGATTTCACTCTAATTGGATCTCCTTCCACCAAATCTTCACATGACCCTTCAGTCTGGCCTTCGCAAACTTGACCCGATCAGGATCCTCAATATCTTCATACTCAAAATATTCTTCACATTCGTTGATCCAATCAATCAACTCCTCTGGGTTAATATTCCCTAAAAATGTAGGAACCTTAATCTTAGTTTTTTTCCCAATCTTGGAAATGGCTCGGAAAAGCCTTTCTTCTTCTGGATTCAAAACTTCAACTTCTTTTTTATCATCATTTCCTTCTTCAGCTTCATCCTCACTTTCATTTCTAACATTAAGATTCATTCCTCTGTGAATCTCTTCTTGCAATGCTCGCATTGGTCTCTGGAGCTCTCTAACCTCAGGTGTCACAACACCACCTCTTCCACCACGTTCCCTTCATGGAGGCATTTTCATGATGTGCGCTGAAACCCTAACCACGGTCCTGGTGCAAACTACCTCACAGTCAGCAATCTGTTTACACACTCAGGAACTTTCTCTAATACCACTTGATGAAGGGGACTCCCCTTAAAACCATGAGTACTCAACAGAAACAAAGAGGAACAAAAGAAATTTGCAAGACCAGAAAATGGGCTTCTTATTATCTCCACAAATGTGGAATTACAAACTTTCAGAATTACAATATGCAAAGCCACATGGGCATTTCCCTTACAATATTCTGTAGGACAAAACCTCGAATTATTACCCAGATCTACCTAGAACTTCCCTAGACAACACTATAGGCCTTCTTTATATAGGCAATTTCCACCGCCCAAGAAGGTTCCATAAATCTAGCCATTAAGGCTGACTATCCTTAGTGATTTAATTATTTTTCACTTTTATTACAAAAGGGTCGGCTTTAAATATTAACAAAACATGAGATTAGGTAGCCCAACTTCCGGAAGCCATAACTTTTGAACCATAGCTCCGATTGGCTATTATAACCACTTTCCGAAAAGGGGAGATCGTGATCTATAGTGCCTAATTTGTGAAGTGCTAGTTAGCCAGGGGTTTGACCTCAATCCCTAGCCTCTAAGGTCCTAAAAATTGAGCTCAAAGATTTTGCACCCTAAAATCTCAATAGTAAATCCTTAATAACTTCGCCAATATAGATGATCTGGCAATGAAATTGAACTGGCATTCTTATATGACTAAGATGAACCTTCACCTGGAAAATTAGAACATTCTGAGTTCAAATGACCAACTTACTAAAAATAGTAAGTTTCCAAAAATAGCAGCTTTGTACAAAATAGCCCTTATTGAATAGAAAAACACATATTTTTGGGTGATGCAAGATTGCCCTTACACCCAGGATGCTCTTGCATCACTTACCTTCATGTTCCACTATTTACAACATTGATACACCTAGAAAGACTTCATTTAGTGCATGTGATGTTGCTTTTTCCTCTCTTGTATTACCTTGTAAGGATATATTAGAGCAATAAGATGACTTTAATTTTTCTCTTTATGGAGATGAGTTGAGGATTGATGTTAATTCTTCTCCTAATATATGTCTCTTCTATGTGTCTACTTTAGAATATAATTTACCTTCTTTCCCCTTTAGGGATCAAGATTTAGTGATTTATGGCACTCCTACAAAGTGATTTATTGATAGGGATGACAATCCTCATATTTGAGATGAATCTTTGGATTTGGATATTGATTACTCTCTTCCTCATGAAGCCATTGTGGATGATTCTACTTTTTGGGATGAACCCTTGGATAAAGACATTGATGTATCCCCTCCTCATGAGGAATCTTTGATACAAGAGGGTGATTTATTAATGGATGACATATTCATACATGATGATGACTCTTTTTATAAAACACACTCCCCTTATGCAAACATTTTAGAGAAATAAGAAAACATTATAGATGCTTTACCTTCATTTGTGATTCCTTCTAGTGATGAGGCATTAGTGGAGAATGATATGAATTCCCTTAATGCTCTCTCTGTTAGTGATGACCTTATGGAGAATCAAGATCCTACCTCATCTCCTCCTAGGATGTATTCTTTGCTTCCTTCTTGTGAATCTATTTTTAGTGTTGAGACAACTAACATGGTTTATCCCAAACCCTTGTTGACTATCAAAGGTTGTCCTCGCATTACTATCAAGGGTAAACCTATAGATCCTTTGGATTTCTTTGATAACATGGATTCTGTTTCACATGCCTATCATACAAGGAATAACCCTCAACCTAATCTGGTGGCTCCTTCTTCTTTACCACCTTCTCAACTCATTTTTCCTCCACCCCGTCTTCCTAGCCAAGAGTATGATTTGATAAACCACTTGTACAATACCCCTGCCAAGATTTCTTTATGGGAGCTTCTTAAAATGTCACCTACCTACCATGAAGCCTTGCAAAAATCTCTAACAACTCTTCCCACTCTACCTCATAATCAAGAGAATATCAATGCCTTCTTACAGTGCATGCATGCTACCCTGGGTCCTCCTGACATTGTATTTACTCAAAAGGATTTACCTTCTAAAGAAGTTTAGAATCAATATGATGCTCTTATGGTTATTGTTACTATCAATAAGAGTACCATTCATAGGACCTTAATTGATAATGTATATGGGCTTAATATTTGTAGCATGGACATGCTCAAAGCAATTAAAGTTGATCTTTCAACTATTCAACCTGGTAATTTTCCTATACGTGGCTTTGATAACATTAATAAGAACACTTTGGGCATCATTACCTTACCTATCAAAGTAGGTCCGATCATCCTAAATACTCCTTTTCATGTTATTCCTAGACCTCTTAATTATAACCTCCTTTTGGGTAGACCTTGGTTGCATGAGATGCATGTTGTTCTTTCCACCCTTCACTGTAAAGTCAAGTTTATTCACAACAACATGGTGTATACACTTCATGCAGATGATGTGCCAAATCCTTGTTTGAATATTCAAACCCACCATACTCCTACTCCTAATAGTAATCCTTATTCTTCTAATGCTCTTCATGGAGATGATTGGGGGACCTTCGATTTTAATCCTACCTTTATTGGAGAGAATAAGGTTTCTAATCTTGATTTTATGAAGCCACAAAGAGAGTTTGAACAACGATCTTTTTCTTCTACTTCTAATACCCTTCGTAATAACTTTGTCACTACTTCTACCCACTATGAATCTTTCAAACCTACTAATGATGACATAGTGACTACTGAAGTTACATTGACTGCTTCTGATATGGCTTCTTGTTATGGTCCTGGTTATCATTTACGAGTTAAACAAGGATTCCATGGTCAAGGATGTTGTAAGCATAAACAAGGAATTAAATTCCCTTATAGAATGGGGGGCATGAGCATTCTTATGGATTGGGATTTAATCCTCAACAACACATCAATAACACTTGAAAACATGATGAACCTATGAAGGAATTTGACCAAGAAGTTCTTTTGCCTAAACTCCTTCATGCTAAGATGATTACTAGACCTAAACGCAAAAAGAAATGTAGTCCACACTTGAAGACTCTTCCTTTTTGTTTGTATCATAGATTTCATGATCACTCTACTAATGAATGTCAAGCTTTACATTATAATATTAAGCAGCTCATTGATAGTAAAGTTATTTGTATATCATGTGACAATGAGTTATATTTCAATCTTGTTTTCTCTAAATAACATTTATGTTACTATTATGGAGCTCCACATTATGTAAACAATGTTAGCCTAATCTTTGGGGGCTCGTTGTCTTACATAGAGTTGTGAGCGATATAATAGATCCCCTTTCATCCTTGTCCCTATGCTTGGGGGGGAAAGGATGCCATCTCCTTCTTTTATGTCTTTCACGGATCCACTTTTCCCTTGGTTAAGTAGTATCTATCAATTATGTGATATCCAATCATACATGAAAATTTTGGTTTGCATTGACGATCTATGTCCTTGATTATAACTTATTTTGTTGTTTGACACTGGGTTTCCATGGTTGATAAATCTCTCACCTTGGAAACTAAATAATGTGCTATCCCTCACAAGGGTCACTTTTCCACTTCTTTCATGATATCTCTTTGCATTCGTCCCTTCCATTGCCTCATAGGAGCTGTGACCTTCTTGGCTTGGACTGGGTGTTGTCTATGGATATTGTCTTGATGTTGATAAAGGCTTTATCCTTGTTCTTTTCCTTAAAATGACAACATAGTATGTACTTTTTCCATATTAAGGAGGGGGGCATATATATAGCCTCCCTCATTCTATATTATGCATTTTTATTCTAACATTGTGTTTTGCAACATGCTAAATCCTCGAAAGGTAACACACATAATTTGCTAAATATTGAAGAGATACACATTCAATTACAATTCAATATGCTAAATCCTTAGAAGGAAATGCACATAAGTTGCTAAATCCTGAAGAGATACACATTTTACAAATGTATTCCATGGTGATATGAGGATATGGATCCATGGGAACTTCATAAAAGCCATCAGAAGATGCACTACATGCACAAAGCTTCCAAAAGGCACACAACTTTATGGGATGACTATCAATTGCTTGCTTGGTGGGCAATCCTATCCATTTTGTGGTTCACAATGAGATACACACATCGTACTGGGTGAGCTAGCCACTCCTCTATCTTCTTTTCTCTCTCATGTACTTATGCTTTTGGATTTAACAAAAACTCAAGTTCATTGTGGGCTTGATGGATTCCTTGTATCCTTAATCATAATAGGGTTTTCTTCTTCTATTTTCCTTCTACTTTACCAAGAGTCTGCATTGATCCCATACTCTTGCTAAAGTGGGGGCTAAATGTATCATCTTAAAATGGATGCACTCCATGTTGAGACATTTTAGCCCTCCCTAGTAAGTTGTTTTGGTCCCGATTCTGACACTTTCTTGCTTCTATGGAGTTTCATGTGCTTATGTGCTTGTTCTGCCCCTCTTCTCTTCCTTTTCTCTCTATTTCTGAGACTTGGGCATATTTCTTGAGGTCCTAACCCTCTGGGTCAAGGTCAACCTTGACCTTGACCCCAGCGTCTGGGGTCCTTGGGGTTGGGTCCCATTTTTACGGTTTCATCAAAATTTCATCTTTTCCCTCTTTGGGGCCATTATTTCTTGAGTTAAGTGTCAAATTATTAAATTAATATTTGAGGTGGACCTTTCTCGAGCTTTGTGTAGGATTCCTAATTTATTATTTGAGATTAGCCTTTCTCAAGTTTTGTGCCTAATGCTCAAATTAACTTTGGGGTTGGCCTTACCTTGAATTTTGTGACAAGGCTCTTAAATAATTATTTCTACCTTAAGAGTGAGCCCCTTCTAGAGTTTTGTGTCAAGACCTTAATTTAATTTCCTCTCCATGTGCACCTCTCTAGAGTTTTGTTCCATGGACCATTAATTTTTGTTTTCTATGTTGGCCTTTGTGCCCAAGATCACTATAAAAGAATGGCTTTCCTCTCTCATTTCTCCTAAGCTAAGAGAAAGAAATCCAGATGTGGTCAGAAGGCAATCCATTATTATCTACAAGTTATCAAGAAATAACAAGATCTCTCAAGCATTCAAGACATCTGCATTCTGGCATTCTCAAGTCAAGTACTTGAGCACATTTACTTCCATGGAGCCATGAATTGGCATGGTAGATCAACTTCATACTCTACTACAAGGTACAAACAACTTCAAGCATTCATCCTTGTGGATCTAAGGATTCTAATCTGCCACAAGGTTTTCTATGCAAACAAGGTGAATTTGTTTATTTACTTTGTTACTTATGGAATTTCAATTATATTTTAAGGTTAATTCCAAAACTAGGGTTTGACAAAGGCAAATGCCTCCCCCCCAAAAAAACCCTTTTTTCCTTGCAGGTATAGGTTCATAACAATAGATTGGGATGGATATTCGGATACCCTCTTTGGCAAACATTTGGGATCCGAAAACAAAATTGCAGTCTGAGACTTTTTAGGTCGATTATGACCTAGGGCACAATTGGAAATTCTGGCAAATGTCGACATTGACTTGAGGGTACAAATTGGAACTATGCTAGAATGGAAATTTTTTTTTGGGTTTTGTAGATCTCATAGTTTCATTTTAGAAATGTAGAAATCAACAATTTCTAAGACTGTCTGACAAGGTTTTTAGCAAGTTCTTTTTAATAGGCAAGTATTTTATTCCATTTTCCTTTGCAATCATTTCCAGATTTACACCACTTATCTAATAAAATTAAATTTAAGTGGATAATATGTGCATAGGGACACTTTTATGAGCAAATCTCCATTGTTCTAAACCCTATCCATATTTTC
Source organism: Thuja plicata (assembly GCA_018584345.1). Taxonomy (NCBI): domain Eukaryota; kingdom Viridiplantae; phylum Streptophyta; class Pinopsida; order Cupressales; family Cupressaceae; genus Thuja; species Thuja plicata. Next base: position 440,369 of record MU224275.1, read on the forward strand.
TTCTTTACAAGTATTATCTTGAGATTCAAAGATAAAGGCTATCTCTGAATCGCTAAATGCATGTCTTGACCCTTATTTTATCCAGATATTAAGGGATAGCCATTGATTTGAGTCATAATCAATGGTTGGTGCATGATCTCATAAGACTTGTCTTTAATCAGGTTTCATTTTGAGATTGAGTGAAAAAGCTTGTCTCATGATCTCTGAAAGCTTTTGTTAACTCTGGTTTAATCTTGAGATTAAGAGACAAGTCTATCTCCAAGTCGCTCAACAAAAGTATTAACTCTGATTTGATTCTGGGATTCATCAAAAACCCTAGATCTTCAAAGTCTCTTGGACACATGTCTACATATTTTCACATCTTAGCTTTGCATCTCCTAATCACTGAATATGTTTATTGAATTTGACTTTATTTGGAGATTCAGCGCCAACTACAAATCTTGATCTTAATCAATGGTGAGTGCCTTATCTCACAAGACTTGACTTAACCCAAGGTCTATTTTGAGATTCAGTGATCAAAACATATCTTGTGATCTTTGAATGAAAGTCTTAACCATGGTCTGATCTTGATATTCAAAGATAAAAGGCTATCTCTGAATCGTTGAACGAAAGACTTAACTCGTCTTAGCTTATGAGATCTAGTGACAACCCTTAATCTTTACTAGCATCTATGGTCCTTGATGAATCTCTAGACTTTCCAATACTTGACCACCATATTGCGAGATTCAGAGACAAGCATATAATGTTAAGTCCTTCCTTTATCGACAGATATCGAGCTGCTAGTGACTTAACTATTATCATCATGAGAGCATGAGATAACCGTCGTGCCAAGTTGCTAAATGTATAATCACCTTGATCTTGACAGGACACATGGAAAACGGTCACAATGACTTGATGAGTAAATAGAGATCATCTTCACAATAAAGGCTTAACGCTTGTTGTTGGATCCAAACAGACTAGTTCGGAAAATAACAAGGTAATAAATTATGTCAGGACTTAGGACTTAGGAAAAATTTAAAACATAGGCCCTAACAATACTTAGGAAATAAAGACATGGCCCCGCCAATGACTTTAAACACATGACTTAAGTCACTAGTGATATGAAAAGTAACTTTAGTTTATAACAAGCCTTTGAGGTTTTAGGGCTTTAGGGTTTTTTATGGAAATGAACCAAGGGTTTAAGGACCATAGACCTAAAATAATGCAAAACCAGAAGTAATACCTTTGAACCATGAAAAATCCTTATAGGTCTAACCAGAAGAATTGAACAAATTTGATCATAGCAAGATCAGATATAGATGGAAGTCAGGTTGTCTACAAAATATTTGTAGAGAGTTTGTAATCTTGGTTTAAATATTTGGGGAGAATTCCCTTAGTTCAATGACAAAGAATGTATCATGTTTTTTTTGAGTTGATTTCAAGATGGAAACCTAGATTTGGATGAACCAAATACGTAGTAACAAAGGAAGTAATTAAGGATATTATTCGGTTGTGAAATATGGGTGACCTTACAGGAAAGAAGATGATAAAGTATAAGCAAGTGAAGGATTTTATAGGTATCAACTGTGATTAGTGCACACTCTTGATAAACACTTTTGAAGATCCAGTGGTGAGGTATGTTTCTTATGACATAACTTAAAAAAATTTCTTTCAAAATCATGATGGTGCTACATGTATTGCAGCAATCTATATTGTACATAAAATGGTTAGAGAAGGTGTTCAGTTTGATCTATGTAAACTGAACTATAGGATAATTTTCTTGAGAATGTCAAGATGTTAGTAGAATATAGTTATGTATTTTGGTTTGGATCATTGGTTGTATGTTTGATATTTGTTTCTTGAGGTCTCTACTAGGTATATAAAACATAGAGTGGAGGTTTGACATCCCTATCGATAAATGTTTTTTGTAGATATCTAGGTTTTTTAGAAAAGTAGAGAAGATGCTTGCAAGTCATATTTTACATCACTGTGGATGAATATTTTCTCTGGTCTAGTTCTGGTGCTATGCCTATGAGTCATATTGAGGAGGGTTCCTCCTTTGGTTAGAAGGATATGGATATAGTGTTGGTGGTTCCCTTCTAGAACCTAAGAGGTGAAAGATCAGTAATAAAGGAAAATAGATTATAACCATTTTAGGGGATGAAAAAGAAAAGGATGAGGATGAGAATAAAATAGAGGAGAAGGAAGAAGAAGAAGAAGAAGAATAGGGAAAAAGATGCAGTTTCTTCATCAGAATCTGGCTCTGTCAGTTTTGATGTGGTTCAGTCTATGTTAGAAGATGGTGAGTTTGACAGAGTGGGATAATTATGGTTCAATTTCTCTTCGGTGAGTAAAAAAGAGATTGAGGATATGTTGACTAATCACTTAATTAATAAGAAGACTATCATTTCTAATGTATTGGGTGTTCTACTGGTCGAATTAGTAAAGTTGTTTGAAGGAAGATTGCTATAATATGGTGTAGATTACTGCATAATTGAAGTTTCTATTTATAAAAGTGTAGTGATGATAAACAAATACTATCCAAGATAATTGGTGAAACAAAGGATTTCATAAAAGAAATTTCAGACATTTATAGCTACTATCTTCAGTGGCTTGTTGTTGTTGACAAGTTTAGAGGAAGAATTGAAGGTATTGAGAGATAATTGAATGAATTGGGGAAGACATTAGATATAATTATAATATCTTTTGTTTTGAAGATGACATGTTTTGTGGCTTGGCTAGAATATGTTATTATCTTATTGGATGTATATATAAAAAAATAAAATCATTTTTTATCTGAAGGGTGAGTGTATGCGTGTGTGTGGATGTGTGAATTTGTGACAGCTCTATGTAAGCAGAAGGAAGTTGAGCGAAGTGTTATTATGATATCACGAGAAGGATTTACATACTATGTTGCAGGAACTTGATGTATGCTAGTAGAAGATCTATATCAGATCTACTGCTGTCAGTGAATATTGTGCTATTAATTAGAATTATTTCATGTATAGGTAGATGCAATTTTATCAATTCACATTATGTTAGTAAAACATTTTGTATTGGCAGTGAGCCTATTTGTATCAATAGTTAACCTTTCTTATTTTTAGGTAGTTAGCCCAATCGACAGTGAGATAAACAATAGTGAGAAAACTGATAGTTATGCCTTGTAAAAATCACCTTAACCGGTGTTTATTTCATGAGAATTAGTTTCTAGATGGTTTGTCCTAGTTTGCATTTCCATGTAAATTTTGGTGTTCATTGTGTTGAGGGTTTTGTCCTTTTATATTTTGATGACTTATAAGTTTATGATTGGTTTAAGTATTTACAGGATTAACATAAGTGAAGGAAATTGTTTTTTATAACTTATTCACTGCCCCACCCCCCACCCTTAATTATTTGGCTTGTTCAACAAAAAGGTGTACGCAACTATCATTTCTTTCCTATTGTGGTTACTTATTTTGGATTAGTCAAATTGAGGGAGAGTGTGATTCCATTGTTTAATGTTTTTCCTAGAAACATGTCCTATTCACATGTATAAGGAAATCTAGAAAGGTTTTGGTAAGGTCATCTTTGATAAACCTACAAAATCTAGGAGAATAATGAAGATAACACATCATATTTAAATTTCTATTTATTCTAAGGTGGACACTCATAAATTATTTTCTTGGCTATGATGACTACTTTAAAATGGGTTTGAACTATTTATCTATATTCTCTTATTAGCTTGCAATCTAGTGGTGGGTATCATGAACCTATTGAGTTTAATTTTTTTTATTTTTTTTTAATTTTAGACTTTTAAAAAACCTAAACTAAGAGAAAAGATAGAAAGATTAAAAATGAACTATGAATCAAAAGGACAAATCTCACTTTTGACTAAAAATGGGGAGGATATAATATAACAATGAAAAATATAAAAGACACAAGAACAATCCTAAATTATTCACATGGAAGTGTCAATCCCCATGGGCCAACATATATGTTTTATTGAGTAATGAATAGCTAGGGAATACGAGGTCATGTACCACCACTTACCTCAAAGGAAAAAGTTTAACCCAAAGATGTATGTATCTCCCCACTCTAAATACACATTGTTAGTAACATCTCATGTCTAATCAATATCTAATGCACCATGACGAAGAACAATGAAAGGTCTTAGAATATGCTATAAAGATGACTACGGAAACCCTTGATATACCAAACAGGAAAGTGAAGCTTAATTCCACCTTAATCCATAAAAATAAAAGTTCAATTATGAAAAATATCTACGAGAAGAGGGAAATATACCCTTATTATTTATTTTCCCAACGTATACAATTCTATGGGGCTTAGCCTAAATGAAAAAGTTACAACTTCTCAGAAGCATGTCTCTTGATTCTTTCCCAGCTCTTTATACTTATCAAAAGGCTAGGGTTGAGGTCCTTCCATTGGTGCTGATATACAAGCTAGGATTCCTAAAAATAATCTTGGAAAGAATCAGTGTTTCTAATTCTAAAGGTCACACAGGTGTGCAATAAAAGAGGATAAACACTCATTTAGAATTAAAAAAGAAATGATTTAATTAACCAGATTGAAATGTGAAGGTACATTTTAATCTCACCAAGTAGTGATTTGGAAAATGTACAAAATAAAAATATAAAAAGTATAAAAAAGGGTCTATAAGTAAGTCTTGTTAAGGCTATCATGCAAAAACTTTAGATTTAAATTCTTATTTCTCTTTTTCTTTGTCCTACAAGAAGGATGGGTTTTTAGTCCTTGGCCAAGGAAGGATTCTATATTAAAAGATTATATATATATATATAAGGACATTGATAGATCATTCATAATTATCTGATATATTTTTTTAAAAAATGATCAAATATTTATTTCATACGTAAATATTATGCTCGTTGGTTTTCTTACTTTATTTGTAGAATATGATATTTAAAAATGTCTAGATCTATAATGCTAACCTTGGAACTAGCTTTCTAATTCTTATAAAAAGTTAAAAATTTAATTTGTTGTGCAAAATTTATAATGATTAGTATTTTAAAATTTTTAAAGAAGGGGGAGTTGGTTTCTTAGTGGGGTTTTCTAAAAAGTAAGGGACCATTATTTAAGCCCTAATGACCAAGTGCTAGATAGCTTGAAGGAGCAATGAGGCTCCAGGTTAGATTCTTAATCTATTTTATATTGCACATATGGGTTGTGAGTTGTGGATCAAACATTACACACACACATGCATATACTATTCATGTACATCTAAATTGGTTTTCATTACTGTTTATTGTGTGTGTGTGTGTGTGTGTGTGTGTGTGTGCGCGCGCGCGCGCGTGCGCACGCGTGCGCGCTCTTGTAAAAAGTGCACACAAATATATAAAGCATGGAAGTTGTAAAAATGGAGGAAAAGATGCATATGTACAACAAAGAGTTTAATAAATGTATTTTTAAGATGAATAATGTATATATAGTGAGATAATTATTTGTACTATAATGGACACATGATTGTTTGCATAGATCTTAGATTATACATTATATATATGTCACAAAAAAATAAGTATATTGTAAAGATGGGGAGCATAATTTCATTACTATATAGCTATGATGTATACTGAGAATTTAACCCTATTATGGGTGTTTATTCAAAGGGAGAACCTACATCTCATTAAATTTATATACTAAGAATGCAAAAACCAATGATCTCTGTGTGTATGTGTGT
>MU224275.1:446311-457771 GCA_018584345.1 Thuja plicata
GGGGGGGTGAATCAGTGGCCTCAAAAATATTCCAATAATCAACCCAAAAACTTAGTACCACAATATTAAGCCTCTAGTTATCTTTAGTCCTATAAGATGAATGCCTCCAAATACTTTTATCAAATTAGTACTGCACAGAATGCTTTGTAAAACATGTTAGCATTTTTTCTTGTATCCTTCAACTCTAAAAGAGAATGTGCAAACCAAACTTGGGGATCTTCGTCCAACAACACAAATCTACTTCTTCCAGCGAACTGAGGGGCAAGGAAAAGGCTAATTGATGAGGATTTGATCCTCCTTCTACTTTGAGTTCCACACACTTAGGCGTGTGCACCTAAAACAAGATAAAATCTGCATAAATAAACACTCTCTCACTAAAATCCTTTATGCAAATATGAAAAATAGTTGATAGTTCTCAGACTTACAAGATGTGGGAGATCAACTCAACCAATCTTATGCAGGATCCCACCTACATTATCCACTAAGAACCAGAAAAATGGCCAATGTGACAAGGATGAAATCCTTCTTCTCTTTGAGTTCTAGACTCAGGCAGACTAACCCATCGATTTCTTCTTTAAATAAACTAACATGTACCCTTACATTCACAGAATGCAAGACATAAACATTCAAGCTCTCATACAAAAATTTAAAATTGATTTGATGAAGAAACTGCAGGACAAGAAAGAGACCAGTGCCTTATCTATTGGGCAACAGAGTCAAACAAATATGCATTCCCAGAAAACCCTAACTCCAAACTCAAAGAACCCGAATGAGATGCCTTACAATCCATTCTTCTCATTTCAATATCTGGACATCAAATTCATGTGCTGACCCTAAAATCTTAGAACTTGCATTCAAGATTTAATCTCTCCTTGAAGGAAACTCAAAAACAAGACCACAGCTACCTTGTAACTGGTGCATTAACATGCCTTACCGATTAATACACAAGAATTAAAACCAAGCATACAAAGACATCTGACAGATATTTGAATTAGGATTCCATCATTCTTCATTAAAATTCATCTTGATCTGTACATTGTAAGACCATGAACATAAAAATAAGACTCCAAAACCAGAATACTGCCTAGCAACATAAATTTCAACATCTTGTTACAATCAAAGAAGAAACCAGATATAGGAGAAAGAAAAAATAAAATGAGTCACCGACACCTGTCTGCTCCTCAAAAATATCTGCAACTGCTTCCAACTGAAACTACAAGAATTCGATATGATTTTCCCTCAAATGGTCTACAAAATCATAATCTTCATTCTGAGACCTTTTCGGTGATATATGATACTCCATATTTTGGATAAAATTTGCCCTCTGAAACCTCAATCAAACTTTGCCTTATCATGCATATTTCCTTTAACAGTTTGAAATATTTGCATTTGAATTTATTTGCTTTTTCAATAGTTAGACTATTGAAATGAGATTAAATTCAATTTTAATATTGTATATTTCCAGATTTCATCTCATTCTGCCAAGTGTTAATCAAAATTAATGGCTTATAGATTAGATGTTGAGCATCTTCCCTTTAAGCCATTAAGTCCACCATAGGATCTTTTTGAAACTGCACACCTTTTAACTCCTTCTTTTTGGGATGAATTTATTTAATTATTTCACTTTAATCTGAGATTAAACCAGCTTGTGACACTTGTCACTTAGGCTTAATGGCTTAATGGTTATATGCCATGCATATTTTCCTTAAACCATTAAGTCAACCCTAGGATTTCTTTAAACTTGAAAGTTCTTTAACCCTTTAGTTGTTGAAATAAATTCAATTTAAAATTCATTTAAATCTGCAAATTTACCAGATTGCACCACGTGGCACCCTCTAATTGGTCTGCAGGTCCACTTGGTGCCATGTATCAATCTCTAATTGGTCCCTCTAAATTGCACTGGATTCCACTTGGCACCTACTCTGTGCCACATGGCATCCTCTGATTCACTCACTGGTCCAATGGGCGCCATGTATTTGAGGTGCCAAGTGGCCTAATGGCTTAGTCATATCCTCCTTGCAAATTTCTCATTAAGCCATTAAACCATCCATTGATCTTGGCCACCTTGAGAATCATTCCCAAACTTGCAGCCTATTAAGCCAACTCATCTGCCATGTTAGCCTTGCGGGTCCTACCAAAATTGGTTTTTTCTTCCTCCAGACATGGTTTTTGAGTCAAGTCCTAGGCTCTTGCACATGCATAGCCTTCTCTTTCTTCTTCATATCTATTACTGTGCCTTTTTGGTTATAAACATCTTGAAAGTCCCTTGTGGGATGCATGTGGGATTAAACTTTTGGATGTTTTCAAAGCCTTTCTATTTTTGCTCCAAAATAGTGGGGCCCACTGTGCACTCAACTATCTAGCCAAGAGGCCCACCAAGTGACCTCTTATTTATTTATTCACATTATAATGCAAGTGCTTTAGTATATAAATACTAAAATATTCCGTAGCCCCATGCATGTGGGATATATGCCTTTGCACATTTTAAACTTTGTTATTTTTACCAATACTCAGAGAACCATAACGTTTGCATTTCAACTCTGATTTGTCTAAATTTTTTACTATAGATTTTAGGCATGGTCGTTTCAATCATATCCAAAGATCAGCCCGACCCAGTTCGTAGTTTTTGATATATGACCAAAAATGTGACTAGTTGTGCTCTTGCATTTTCAAGTTTTTGAAGGTTTCCTCCAAGTGCTGCTCATCCATGGCATTATTTTCTTTCTAGTAAATACCTTCATTTTCCTCCAAAGTGATGGGTACCCCTTCCTATGGATTCCATTTTTGCAATTTGTTCTTAAGAAACTTTAAAAAACTCCCTTCATTCTGAGTGCACCACTCTGCATTGCTGGTTTTTGCTTTCAAATAAAACTCATTTTGCCCTCCAAACTGGGCACCACTTTCCTGTGATTTCAAAATTGTATTTTTATATAAAAACCTTTTACAACCCCACCTTTGCTAGGCTCAGCAATTCAATACTTATGTATAATGTTTGTTTAAAAAACTTCATTAAACTCCTTCCCTCATGAAGCTGGGTGCATCAAGATGTGGAGTTTGATTTCAATGTTTGTAGTTTTTATTCAAACTTTTCCCCCACCAAAATGCTATGCCCCAAATGCAGTTGCTTTGGTTTTAAAAACCTAAAAAATTAATCCAAATATCATGGCCTCTCCCTTCAATGGTATATGTTTGCATTGATTAAAGCCTTTTTAATAAACAAAGACATTTAAAATGTTGATTTTAAAATACTCCCAAAATTTCACCGACTCTAGAAATTCTCTCACCATGTCGGTATAAACCATTTCATAATCAGTCCCCAAAGTAAGAGACTGGTGAGCATTTAAAAATAACTTTCACAGTTCCGCAAATTGGCTTCATTATTGGCGAATAGCTTCCAGATCAACCTTTGAAAATTGACTAAATAACTTCACAGAAATGTGCCATCAGAGAATTAGGTTCAATCCCAACATGTGAGAACACGTGCCAGAGGAAATTAAACAGAAATATTTGAGCCAAAAGATATCACTGATCAAATATAGCCTTTTGAAACATTAATTCTATCCGCACTGTCAATCTGCACAAAGCACCTTAGATACGAGCTTTGAAAATTTACCAACTGAAACCCCCAAGATCCAGAATCTTGGATAATGATTCACTCCCACATAATGAAAATAAATCCATCATTAGATTTCTCATAAAATTAAGAGGCAAATTATCATTAAAGACCAAAGTCAACTTGCTAAAAACATTCTGGATCTAAAATAGTGAAACAAGCAGAAATTTGTTTTGGAAACGGCTTAGGAAAGTGACCAAATGGACTTGTCGTGACCTAAAGATGGAGTATTAAGAAGTATTTGACCTCTATAATATAATAAATAATAAATTTTTCAATTAGGTCACAAGGGAAAAACTTACAATTGGTCAAAAAGGGCTACTCAGAATTCAGGGCAGAACAAAGAAACAAGATATCTCTGGAAGACCAACTTTGAGGGATCATAAAACCTATCAAAAGACTCAAAATGGATTGAGCTTTGAAAAACAAGTTCTCTAATATATATGCTCAACATTTCCAAAATGGTGACCTATGAAACACAATTAGATGCAAGTTATTCAAATGCAAACTGGGCCTGTTACAGCAAATTGACACTTAGGCAAAAATGCAGATTTGGACAAGTGCTCAAAACAAGACATCACAAAATAACTTAAAACTCAAATTTAATGACTTGGGATGTCTTCAAATGTCAAAACAAAGGTGATGATTACTTGAAATGCATGGTAGATATATTCAAACTTATTTGGGCAAATAGGCACAAAATGTGATCATAAGGCTTTAGATTCCAAATTTTTAACATGGTACTTCAAAAACCCTTACTGCATTTTTTAGTCCTAACAAAACCTTCTACTGTATGTTTACCGAATAGTAGTCTATTAATTTACTGAAAGACAGTAAATTATCTAGAGTATACCAATCAATCCAGTTAAGCTATGTGTAATGCAAAACACTAAAGTAATTACTCATAAATACATTGACACATGGATTTTTAACATGGGAACCCTGTTAAGGGAAAAACCACTTCAAACTGGTAACCCAAAATTTTCACTCTTCTGAACTGAGCTCAGTGAAGAGCCAACCCTGTTAAAGGTTACAAACACACTGTTAGGTGTGACCTTGTTAGAGGATTTAAAAGTTTAGTCTGTCACTTGATATATGGCATCTCTATACTACCTTCCTTGATCAAACACTCACTTGGCCTGTCAATAGGTATTTGGCATCTCATGCTATCTTCATGATCAAAATTTTTGATACTCCTTGGGATGTATCTCAATATAGAAAGGATCTTTAAATCCTACTCAGTTAAGAGACTTTCTGAATCAATGGTTAAACTGAAACAATATGATCTGTTCACATACAACTTATACTTGTAGATTTTTAGATCTATTGTAATCTCATAAAACCATTCTAGTAAATATATCTCAAATTATACCTTTGCTCCACTTTAATTTTTCTTGGTGATGTTGTGCTTTGTTGCTCGGTATCCGCAGAAAACATTAGCTCTTTCATCAGCTTGATTGATCAGGACTGTATGAAGTTGCTCTTCAACATCCTCTTATTATTCATTCAGCCACCACAATTCATATTGAATTGAGTTGTCTCTTTATAGACATGATATCACCATTGTTAGGTTCTTGATTTTCTTGATCTTGGCATGATCCACAATTCTCACCAATTAGATTTAAAGCAAAAATCTTGATTTGTCTCATAGAGATCTTCATGTCAACTATACAAAACAACTTCAAATCCATTACTTATCTCTGGCTTTATCTTGTTGATGAAAACAAAAGATAACTACGAGTTAAGTCTATATTTATCTCTGCCAGCTATATATTTTTTCATTTCTCAACTCAAGTTAATTTTGGTGTTTAACTCTTTGATAGCTTTGGTCAACACTTTTGTTCTCCTCAGGCTTCTCTGCCAGTTTGCACTATGTTTCTAGTCATCATTTTTCTTTGTGATTCTTCTTGTCAGTAATGCTCATCAGTGTTCTTGCTCGGGGCATCACTGTGACTTTCTCATCGGTTTCCTCTGTCCATCGGGGTGCACTACCTATCAGTGTTTGTAGTCACTTAGTGAATGCTAATAATTTATGCATTACTGATAGCATAATCTTTATCTCTCTAGTCCTCTGAAGTCTTTGACACTTTGTATATAACCATCATGATTATATCAAGTTGACATCAATGACAACACTCCATTAACTAATTTAACATCTTGCATTATCTTTCTATATTTCAATGATCAACTTAACATCTTCAAACATTTAATTAGTTACATGTCATCAATCTCTCCCTTTGGCATTGACAGCAACATACTACATTATCATACTATACTATTACTAATACAATATGAAATATAACAGTTTCATCAAGTTTTCCTATTGTAACCATTATGAATGTTTGGCTCTTGGTAAGCTCAAAAATAGCTTTGATTTGTTTCTTGCAGAGTGGTTGTCTTCAATCTTCAATCCCTTCACTAGATAGATATATCATCTGATATCTCTATTCTAATATGTGCTCTTCCTTAACTGTTCCTCTTCTTGATAATCTCTTTTTCCTTTGACAACAATCTTTCTTTTTGTCTGAACTCTCTCCCTTTGTTACTTATCTCCCCTAGATGGATATTTCATATGTAATCAGATTCTCTCCCTTAGAATATTAATTAACTCTTCCTTTTGATTCTCAGGAACTTCTCTTCATGGATAATGATATAATCATATCTCCCTTTATCATCATGTCTCCCTTTATATGAGAATGGAATCATCTCTCTCTTTGTATGAATGATAATGGAATCATCTCTCCCTTTGACAAAAATTCCAAACAAAATAATCATCTATATCATGTTCCATCCCTGTGCATAATATGTTCCATCCATCAACATTACAATGTCACTGGTATCCGATGTATGCTTGTACCTTTCTGTGTACACATGTATCGGTTGTTGTTCTTCTCGGTTGTGCATCAACATGAATGATCTTCATATTTGATATAGGCTGATGCAACCTTCTAGTCAGCTTACTGACCGATAGACAAGGGTTGGACCCCTAGTCTCTGTCTCAAGTACTCAAATGTATCCTTTGGTAATGGCTTGGTGAAAATATCAGCTAGTTGTTCCTTTGATTAAACATATTCTAGTGTCACTTCCTTTGCTTTCACTTGTTCTCTAAGATAGTGATACTTGATATCTATATGCTTAGTCTTATCATGCATGAATGGATTCTTAGAGATGTTTATTGCACTTGTATTATCACAATATATAATCACTGGTTCAAGGATTTTCATATGCATACCTTCCAGCAATTGTTTTATCCATGCAATACTTGAGCAGTTTGTAGCAGCAGCTACATATTTTGCTTCTACAGTAGACTGTGAGATGCATCCTTGCTTCTTTCTGATCCACGTGACAAGTTTGTCACCCATGAAGATTTCTCTTCTAGTTGTGCTCTTTTAGTCATCTAGGGTTCCATCCCAATCTGTATCGGTATAGACCTTAAGCTCAAATTTACCTCTTTTATTATACCATAATCCATAGTCTTCAGTGTTCTTCAGATACCTCAGAATCCTCTTGATAGCAATCATATATGATTCTTTGGGGTTACCAGAGAATCTAGCAACTATTCCAACTGCATGTGCAATATCTGGTCTAGTATGAACAACATACACCAGTTTGCCAATCATTGATCTATACAAGGTTTGGTTTACCTCATTTGAATTGTCTTCTTTTGTTAGCTTACATCATGTGGCCATAGGCGTTCCAACTGGCTTGGAATCTTCCATTTTTTAATATCTTCAACACTTCCTTGATGTATTTGCATTGTGTTATATATATGCCTATATTTTGTTGAAGAATCTGTAGACCAAGAAAGAACTTGATCTCCCCAAACATAGACATTTCAAACTCATTTCTCATTTCATTAGAAAAATTTTGACATAACATTTCATTTCCCACAAAAATGATATCATCAACAAAAATTTAAGCAATTAGAATGTTTTCATCAGTATCTTCTTTTAAGTACAGATTGCTATTTTCACTGGTTCTTACAAATCTAATTCTAATGAGATAGGAGTGAAGTCTTTCATACCAAGCTCTTGGTGCTTTTTTTAATCCATACAAGGCTTTATGTAGTCTACATACCATGTTTCTCTTGTCTGGATCAACAAACCCTTCTGGTTGTTCAATGTACACCTCTTCTAGTATTCCATTTAGGAATGCAGATTTGACATCCATTTGGTATACTTTGAATCCTTTGTATGCAGCATAAGCAAGAAGAATTATAACTCCTTCTAGTCTGGAAATGGGTGTAAAGGTTTCTCCATAGTCTATTCCTTCTTCTTGTGCATATCCCTTGCAGACTAATCTAGCTTTATTTTCATTGACTTCTCCATTCTCATTTAGTTTGTTTCTAAATATCCATTTAGTACCGATGACATTCTTGTCATCTGGTCTTAGTACTAGTGTCCATGTCTTTTTCTTCTCAATTTTTTCTATTTCTTCATTAATGGCACTTATCCATTCTTCATTTTCTAGTGCGGAATTAATAAATTTAGGCTCAAAATCACAAATTAAACATCTGGCATTTAGTGACTTACTTCTTTTTTTTATTCTAGCTTTCTTGTCTCTTATGATATGATTTTGTGGATGATTCCTTCTGACATATCTAGAAAGTATCAATTTAGCTCTGTGTTCATCATCTTGATCATCCTCGTGACCTTCATTCTAACCTCCATCACTTGGAACATCATCTTGAGTATTTCCCTATTTTTTGGTAACTACAGCCTGAAGCTCAGGTTCAATATTTTGTTGCTCGGGTAGAGTGTTAGGTTCTTCGGTATAAAAAAAACCTATTGTAGTCTTCTATCTCTTTCTTTCTTTCCTTATCATTCTTTTCTTCAAATTCATCTATTTTCACATTTGCACTTTAAATGATTTTTCTAGATGACTTGTTAAAACACTTATAGGCCTTTCTTTTGGTTGAGTACCCTAGAAAGATACCTTCTTCACTTTTGGAGTCAAGTTTTCCATTTCTTTCATCCTTCAAAAGATAACATTGACTACCAAAGATTCTGAAGTAACTTACATTGGGTGTGTGACCATACCAAAGCTCATAGGGTGTCTTCTTGGTGTATTTCTTCAATTGTACTATATTTAATGTGTAGACAACAGTACTGACAGCTTCCCTCCATAAATTTTGAGTGATGTTTTTCTCAATCATCAGTGTTCTTGCACAGTCAACAATTGATTTGTTTCTCCTTTTAGCAATTCCATTTTGTCATGGTGTTCTTGGTACAAAAACTTGTCTTTTAATTCCATGTTCATTTCAATAGTTAGTGAATTATTCTGAAGTAAATTCCCCTCATCTATTTGACCTTAAGCATTTCAATTTCTTTTCACTTTGTTTTTCTACCATTTCTTTCTACCATTTAAACATCTTAAAAGCTTCAGATTTATCTTTTAAGAACATGACTGTCATCATTCTAGAATAATCATCAACAAAGAGAATGAAATACCTATCTCCATAGTAACTCTTTTTCCTCATGGGTCCACATAGATATGTATGGACTATTTCTAGAATTGCATTAGATGTATGGGTTTTACTCTTGAAACTAGACTTTTTTATCTTACCTTTTTGACAATTCTTGCACATGATATGCTCGGGCTTAGTCATGCTCGGTAAGCCTCTGACATTCCTTTTGTTGCTTATCTTTATCATGTTGTCAAAGTTCACATGACTTAACCTTTTGTGACACAACCATATGTCTTCATTTCTATCCATCAAAAAAGTGGTGTCAGTGTCATCAAAATAGAAAAAGGTTACCTTTTGTCTGCTCACTGGTACCAATCAACCTTCCTGATTCATTGAAGATCTTTTCCTTCTTATTTTCAAATGCTACTCTGTGACCTGAATTGTTTAGCTGTGAAACACTTAACAAATTGTAATTCAATCCTTTAACCCAATAAGAATTTTCACATTTGATTAGGTTATTCAACATTATGTTCCTTTACCTTTACCTGGACAAGGTGTGTCATTACCCAATCTTACTGATCCACCACTATAGTATTCGAAAGTTTCAAACTTTTGTTTATCACCAGTCATATGGTGAGTGCAGCCACTATCTATGATCTAGACATCATTTTTACTAACTTTATATATGAGTGCATTTTCTACATACCTTTCTTCATCTTCATCTAAATCATCCTTCATGGCTACAAATACCATCTCGATGTCTTCTTCTGATTCAGTGTCGGTGTCATCAGCTCTATTCTCAACTATGTAAAAATCTTTCTTCCCTTTGTCCATTTAGTCTCGGGAATCTCTCTTATCAGATTGTCAGTTTCTTCGGTAATCTCTATTATCACCTTTATCAAACTTCTTCTCATATGATCTATCATTTCCTGAGTCATTTTTCTTCTGTTTGGACATCTTGCAGCAAAGTTTCCAACCTCTTTACAATTAAAACATACAAGTGGTAATTTACCTTTGTATTTTCCTTTGCCTCTTTGCAATCTTCTGGCCATTAGTGCTTCAATCTCATCAAGTCCTTGATCCTCATAATCACCGTCACTATCATTTCTAACATGTCTATGACTTGAATTGCTTATTTTCAATGAAGATTTGAATGCAAATTCTATAGATGGTAAAACACTATTATCAAAGTTATTCATCTCAAATGAAATCAGTCTACCAATCAGACTATCTAGAGTAACATTATTGTTTGCAACTGCTCTTATTTCTTATATAGCAGATACTCTAATAACATATGTAGGTAATAGGGTTCTTAGGATTTTACTTACCATTGTTTCTTCTTCTAGTACACTACCAAATCCTTGGATAGAATTGACTACTTTTATTATGTAGGTGTACTGAGTGATGTTTTCTCCTTCTTTCATCCTTAGGTCATTAAACCTTCCTCTTAGGCTTTCTTCCTTAGCTCTTAGTACATTAGCATCTCCTCCATGTACCAACTTTAATTTATCCCACATTTTCTTTGCAGAGGTGCAGGTTTTGACATCTTCAAACTCAGCATCAGAGAGTGAGGAAGCAAGTTCTATCATCATGCAATTGTGCTCATGTTTTTCTCTCATTTACTCAACTGATTGAGGTGTAGTGGGTAACACATATTCAGTATCTAAGAATTGAACAATGTCATTTCCAATATCTGATAAGTGGATTCTTATTCTGCTTTTCCATGATACAAAGTTGTCTTTGTTCAACTTGGGCATGTCCTATTTTCTCATCTTGTGATCTTTTGCTTGAGCTGTTAAACTCCCTTTCTAAGCACACAAGATCTGATACCAATTGTTAGAATAAGTACGAGGGGTGAATCAGTGGCCTAAAAAATATTTCAATAATCAACCCAAAAACTTAGTACCATAATATTAAGCCTCTAGTTACCTTTAGTCCTATAAGATGAATGCCTCCAAATAATTTTATCAAATTACTACTGCTCAAAATATTGTAAAACCTTCTACTGTATGTTTACCGAATAATAGTCTATTAACTTACCAAAAGATAGTAAATTATCTAGAGTATACCAATCAATCCACTTAAGCTATGTATAATGCAAAACACTAAAGTAATGACAAATAAACACATTGACACATGAATTTTTAACGTGGAAACCCTGTTAAGGGAAAAACCACTCAAGACCGGTAACCCAAATTTTTCACTCTTCTGAAGTGAGCTCAGTAAAGAGCCAACCCTATTAAAGGTTACAAACACACTGTTAGGTGTGACCTTGTTAGAGGATTTAAAAGTTTAGTATGTCACTTGATATGTGGCATCTCTATGCTACCATCCTTGATCAAACACTCACTTGGCCTGTCAATAGGTATCTGGCATCTCATGCTATCTTCATGATCAAACTTTTTGATACTCCTTGGGATGTATCTCAATATAGAAAGGA
>MU224275.1:491514-508170 GCA_018584345.1 Thuja plicata
ACAATGATATACCCTGGGGAAAACCTTTCAGTAAAAAACCCCAGCACTCCAAAACCTGCACAATGTATTGATCAAAAAACTATTACAGTTACAATACACTTGCAATGCAAGTTCTTTCAAAAGATTTCTAAACCCTTGAAGACAAATCACGGCAGCATAAACCGTTCCAACAATACACTCGCATTGCTAATCTTCGCAACCCTAAAAATGCTTATATCATGCACTTCACTTTTTAGGGCTACTCCTAACGATAACCGTATTAGGGTTTTTACAGTACTCACATTTATCAGTTGCCACATATCTTCACCTGTCATTGAATCTTCCTAACATAGCTCTTACGTGTCATAGGAATTCGTCATAACCGTTTTAGCCATGATCTCCTTGCACACAATTCAAGATGCCGACACATCAACATTATTTGCAAGAAATACATTTTACAAAACAAATAATAAGAATAGGAATTATCCAAGGTTGAGACACCTTATTCCTAACATCCTGGGGTAGTTGGCAATCTTGTGTCACCAAAAAAACATGTTTTGGTTTGATTTTAGTTTTGGTGGTAAACTTGGTTGGAGACCTGAGGTGCTCGGTCACTTTGGTGATAATTCTCTATTGGAGGATGTATTTCTTCGCTAGTGAACTCAGTGACTGGACTCGGTGGTGCTCAGTGTTTTTGTGTTTGGTGATATCCTACTCAGGGTACGCTGCTCGATGGTATTTTCTCAGTGGTGTCTTGCTCAGTAGCATATTAGTGGGTGGTGTCTATTCAGTGGAGTTCTTCTCGGTTGTGTCTTTCACCGAGTATTCTGTCTCTCGATGTGCTCTTTTACCAACTAGATGTTGGAGTTCACCGACTTGTGTTCGTAGGTTGGGTGGACATTGGAGATTACATCCATGATTTGAGGGGGGTCATTGAGATTGTGTTGAGTTTCAAATCGTATAGATTTGCAACATTGGATCTTGGGTGGACCTAAATCGGCGTTGATGTGTTCTCATATGTATTTTTTATTATTTGCAGTTGATTGGTGCATTTAATAATTGATCATTGTATATTGTATGGCTGATTGGGTCATTTAATAATTGTTTACAAACTGACTTGTGGTTGTTTTGTATAAAAGAGAGTGTAGGTTGATGTTTAGGGGGACAGTGGCATGTGATGATAGATAGAGGATAGCAACATAAGATGATAAGCTGAATGATTGTAAGTTGAGGCAAATAGTTATAAGTGGACAGATAGAGGTTGAAGATTTCTTGGTGGCTTGTGAGCACAAGTTCAGATTTGGTTTCTTTCACTTAGCTATAGGGTAAATTGATAAGGTTGGATTTTGTGAGATCTTGTTGAATCTATTGATGTAATTGGCCCTAACTGGGAAGGCATTACAACCCTACATGTTGCATGTAATGGAATTTTGAGATAATATAAAGTTGATATTGATATATCTTGTGTTGTGTTGTTTTCGCTGTGTTTTTCTTGTTGTTGGTTGCAAGTTTAGACAATCCTTTATTGGATCCTCCGAGCTTGACTGCATCATTTAATAAAAAAATTTGTCTTAATGAGAAACAGTTTACTACAGTGGTTTGAGGAACTAAAAAAAAACATAGCTTAATGTTCTATCTACTGAACAAAGGGAAAGCTAATAACATTACAAAGACAAAACACAGAGATAAACAACTATAGTATGTATTTGCAAAATAACCACAAAATCTAATCTTTGATATAATAATACATTGTTTTTTTTAAAATATTGTTCCTCAAAACTATATCCTATTCCTCATTTATCTAAATGCCTTCATTTTTTGCTAATCATAATTTAATCATGTTTCCAGAGTCTAAAATAATCGAAAAAGAAAAATTAGAGATGTCTAAATCTGTTCACATCCTTTTGGTTGCAGTTTTGCTACAATTTTTAAGCATGATGTTTCTCCTAGGAAAACGGTTTTTAATCAACCAAAGGTTGATATAAAAACAACCCATGCTCTATTAAATTTAGGTTCAGGTTCCTCCTAATTCTCATAATGTGCCGATAATAAATACATTCTAAAAATAGCGAGGTAAGATAAGGTTCCAAGTATGAGGGATGTTCCCAAATCATTTATCTATTTTCACTTACTGCACAAGATGGCAACAAGGGATAGATTACAAAAACAATTAATAGAAGACAAAAATACGGCAAGGAAAAATGCTAAATTCTAAGACATGTCTCCATTTTTCTCACCATGCTAGGCGTAAATAATAGCAAAGAAGAAGAAAAGAAAATAGATAAAGAAAATAAGACACCACCTTTTCTTCTAGGCCTACGTTAATTTTTCCTTTCACATATAAATTTCCAGAAATATTATCAACTAAAAAGTAAAGAAACTATTTTTATTTTAGAAATCGATTTCGATGGAGATTACCAAAATGTTTCTTTCAAATCCAACAGTCTATTGATTCCTTCAGTGCTCCCTCCTATCTGTTATTTCTTTTACTTTGTTTTTTTCCTATGGCTTTCTTTTATTTGTTCCTCCCATACCCCTCTGGTTACACCTTATTTCCTTACTCTTAGTGCATTTTGTAAAAATTCCCACCCTTCTTTCCTTCTAGACCGCCCTCTCTATCTTCCAATACTGTGCTATATATTCTTTTTTAATATCCTCCCCCTTAAAACTACATTGATTTCTCCTTGTACTATGTGCAACAGTTTTTTTCTTCAAGATATGATGAATCACCCTCCTCCTTCTAACTTGCGGCTTCCTCCTTCTTCTAGAATCTCCGTGTCTCTCCACCACAAATACTCCCTCTTCACTACACATTTTCCTTTTTATTTTCTTTCTTCCCTGCACTTTTTCCTCTCTAACATGCCACACTGCCCTCCATTTTATCTCCTCCATAGTATAAAAGTTCTTCATGCCCCCATTTCCACATGCAAAGATCAGTTAAACTAATAAAGATCGTCTCCCTTCATTAAATTCTCACTCACAGTCTAACTAATGGTTGTTATTCAAGACCAGATTATTCAATTCGAAAAGACTTTCTAAAACATCTGAATACATGTTGGATTAATAGTTATTTAAAATCATATAAAACATATATACAATTACTCATTATCCTCTTTCAATATAAGCTTAGAAATTTAACACTAAGTATTAAATAAACACAAAGATTTATTCACTATCATATGCTTTATCAATTTGTTCACTTCAATGAATAGATTTAATATAAAACTTCTTTTACTCAAACTACACATTAAGGATTTGAGATAAAGTTAGGAATAAAACTTTTTAATCTATTATGAAATAATTAACAAAACGCTACATGGTGTGTGATAAAAAACAATTTCCAATCTCAACCATACTAAGAAGCTAAGCTTCTCTTCCTGAAACACACCCCTACCTTCAATCCTATTCAATTCAATCAAACCACTAGAGGTTTCCATCAGTAGGTTAGTCCATAAATAGAAATCAAAATTAAATACATCCATTCCAATAAATTTCATTTACTCATCCATAATTCATCATATGTTTTACATTAAGTCATTATGACATTAACCAACATTATATAATCCATAACCAAATCCAAGCATACGATCATATAAACCACAAAACATAATTACTTCCACAATATCCAAAACATAACAACTAAGGTCAAAAAACATTCAAGCAAGTCAACAAAAGTCCAATAGATTTGCTAAAAGTCCTAAACAATAGGAGTCGATCAAATCGGGTTATGACATCCCTCCCCTCTAGGAAGAGACATCGACTCGATGTCTTATGAAAACACATAAATAGTAGCAATGTCTATGTATATAACATGAATAACTAAAAAATAAGAACATAAATAAGTCTAATCAAATAACTATGGAAAAGATCTATGTATGTCTTCTGCATCCTCCCAAGTAGCACTGTCAACAGAGAATTGGTCCCACCAGACCTTATGTTGTAACACATCTCTATCACACACCCTAATGGTACGTTGATCAACAAGGTGGGTAGGTTCCACTAGCACCACCCCTGGATCCTAAACCTGAAATGTATGCCAATCTAAGATATGAGATGCATCTAGATGATAGGGTTTCGACAAAGAAACATGAAACACATTATGGATTCTGGCTAGAGCGGGTGGTAGAGAAAGTCTGTAAGCAACAGGGTTGATAACCTCCAAAACATCAAATGGACCCACATATCTCAGTGCAATCTTTTAAGACTTTCCAAAATAAATTAAGCTCTTATGTAGTCTCATACGCAAAAACACTTTGTCCCCTTCCTGGAACTGTCTGAAAGTATGGTTCTTATCCACATAACTCTTTTGACGGTCAACTACTTCCTTCAGCCAAGCACAAATTAGAGACATTTGTTCCTCCATCTCTCTCAACAAATCAGGACCAATAATGATCATGTCCTCTACTCTATCCCAACTGATAGGAGCATGACACTTCCACCCATATAGTGCCTCAAAAGGTGTCATTCCCAATGAAGCATGGTAAGACTTGTTATAGGAAAAATCTACAAATGGAAGATAATCTTCCCACTTGTATTGTTGATCCATGCAATACATCCAAACTAAATCCTCTACCACCTGATTTACTCTCTCTGTTTTCCCACCAATCTGAGGATGATAAGTTGTGCTGAAATTCAACCGTGTACCCAAGGAAGCATTCAAGGTTGTCTAAAACCTTAATGTCATCTGTGTAACTCTGTCAGAAATAATGGTCTATGGCACACCATGCAATCTAAAAATATCTTCAATAAACTTCCTGGCCAAAGCCAATGACCCATCTCTCAGACACTCTAGAATGAAGTGGGCTACTTTGGTTAGTTTTTCAATGACTACCAAAATTACATCATGCATGTGTCATATCATGGGTAAACCTTGGATAAAATCCATACTGATGACTTTCCATTTGTACTCAGGAATATCATGTTGGTAATAAAGTCATGTTGGGTGGACATGCTCATCCTTGACTCGCTGACATTCTAAACACTGGGCAACATAAGCTATCACATTATGCTTAAGCCCTGGCCAAAAGTATAGTCACTAATACATTTAACCCTAATTTATGAGCAACATTCTAGACCAATCATTAAAATGGTTTTGCTTGGTCGGATTATAGAAGGAAAACTATGATTTTTTTTAATCAATTCCTATGTTGGTCATAATTATGACTAACATCATATGTGACCTCGTAATTCTGACCAACATGGGCATAACTTACAAAAAAAATTTAGCTTCATTTCATTATGTTATGTAACTTCGTGAAGAGCTGAAGGAGGGTACACAAAGTAACTAGAAGAGGGCATAACACCCCGCAAAGAGTTGAAGGAGGGTATACAGAGTAACCAGTAGAGGGCATAGCACAAAAACTCCAAGATTTCTAAATCTCTCTTATTCTCAAGTACCCATCGAATCTTCTAGTCCACTTGATTTTTTCTTAGAATTCTAGTTTCTATCTAAACCTTAGTTTTGAATAAACTGAATGCTTTTGATATCTTCTAGGCACATTTCGTAAGATCATTTATGCATGCCTTTCTAGACCAGTTTGATGATGGTAGATTAGGGTTAATTCCTTACGATTGATTGTCAACAACCGCCCACAAAGAGGCATCTTTACGGCAATGAACAACCAGAATGGGCTAGGAAGAGAATGGTGAATCACCAACTAGAATAAAAAAAATAACTTAAATGATTCTAATGTCTAAGAACTTCTCGTAATGTATTTAGGACACCAATAAGTACATTCTTTGCTCACAAATGTAGGTGAAGTCAATATTATTGTAATGTCTCTAAATTATAAATATCTAAATTTTTCCCTAGGTCACAATTTTAAATTAAAGCAAGTAGGGATTAAAAATACCTTTTGTAACCACCCTAATTTGGTCAACTCTAACCAGAGACCCTCTTTTCCCTAAGTGTGATCATACCCTTAATTATGTCAAGACAATTACTCAATTAATTGGCATAATTCATTAAAATCAATTTAATCTCCTAAATCAAAGTGATCTCATCACCGACTCACATTAATTACATTGGCCTATTTAATCAAATTAAAATAAATTAAATACTTGGCTAAAGTAATTAATTAAAAGGAATTAAATAAATCTTCTAATTACAACTCCTCACTTGCAAAACGGAAAACCAATCCATTAGCCAATGAAAGTTAAATCACTTGGATCACCTCACATGGATCACCAAGGATTCAATCTCCACCTCTCTTCACAAATCAATCTTGACCTCTCATTCCTCAAATTCTTCTATAAAAGGAATGAATTTTGAGCTTAGTGGGCCCCTAATTTTAGATTTTCATTACAAGCTTATACTGCTCTAATTTCTTAGAAATCTAAATGCATTTTAGCTCAACATTCTTATAATTTCATAATATTTCCTTTGGAGCACTAAAATGAACTTTGCATTTACATTTAGCTTGCATTTTACTTGAATTTTCCATTCTAATCTTGTATATGTCACTGATTTATGCATAATCTGATGACAATTACTATATTTATAATACTCTTCTTAGATAAGAAGCAATATGTCTCTTTTAGTGATTTCTATGTGACTTTACTCTAATATTTCATATTTTTATCACTAATTTAATGACATATTGAAGTGTTGTGTTGCAGCTTGCAAGTACAATAAATACACACACATTTATGGTGCCCATCATGGGGAAAATCCTTAGATTTCTCCTTCTTTTATAGCCATTTTTCACTCATTTGTGTTCTTTATTTTCAAGTACAGAGTCGCATTGAGTGACCAAAGCTTTCCTTTAGTTGTAAAGGATCGCATCTGGGAAAGGGTATTGCATCCAGGATTTCCTTCATCGCATCCAGTGAATCTCAGATTGCATCCAGTACATACTTGCATCTAGTAATTCCTGCATTGCCTTTAGTTGCAAAGGCTCGTTTCTAGGATCCTTAATCACATACTGGATTTCTAGGATCACATTTAGGAAATACAGTCACATTTGGTTAGCTTATTTGCATATTTTAAAGTTTAACCACTAATCTGCTAACCATGACTATTTCTATATTTTGAGAAGCCTAACAATTTCTTGCACATTTCTATCAGAGACTCTTTTGTCAAAAAGTTGGAAAACAATTACTAATTAGTGGTTTGCAGGTCGCTAAAGCGTTCATCCTAACTCTCTTTTTTCACAAGATTTCAAACTTAAGTACATTTTCTTTCATTTGATAAATTCATTAGAGGATTAAAAGCTCTTTTCCTTTAAGGAAAATCAGAAACTCAAAAGTCAATTTAGAACTTGATAAGAATTTGGGGTAAATGAACAAGCAAACTTTCTAAAGTTGGTAGTAATTGAACAAGCAAAGTCATTAAAATTGGGGAAATTGAGCAATCAAACTTTACTTTCATATGTTTTGTCAATTCTTACAATAGGCACTTAAATAATCAGATTTAAACACATTGCTTGGTCCAACTAGAGGATTTCCTCTTTTTTCCAAGTTGGAGAAATCAAAAACTCGTCATGGGGGATTGAATTTTGAGTTATAAAATATGAGGAAATAAACATGTTTGATGTGCTTGTGGGAGAAAATGGCATTGAATAGGAGATTATTCTCTTCTTCTTTTAGAGAATCACAAATCTAGACTCCTAAGTTTCCAATCCTTTTTAATTGCTTTTAAAACATTAGAGGGCATGCCGGTTGAGGAAAAAATCTCCCGGGAACTACCCTGTGAGGGCAGGTTTACACCAACCCTTCCATCTCACTATAATCAATATGCTTTCTTGTAGGCCAAAGCCTCGGAAGACGTAGTCGATTTTTTTCTTAGAATTTTGACATCATTCCTTGAACATGCTTAAGTGTGTGTGGAGCAGAGCCACTTGAATCTCACTTGCGAGACTACACACATTTGAGTACTCATAGTGCTATATGCCTTAATTTTTCCTTTTGCAATTCTATGGGGGACAATTGCGAACGGATTCCCACAATTAAACAACACTTGTAGTAAAAAACAACTCGATTTATCTTTGAAAGGGTGATAATATTTGTGCAAGGAAAATAGTAATTTCCCCAAGATACTCATCATTTCATGCCCTCACTTGCGTTTACAGTTGGATAATACGACATCATGACTGGAGCCATTGCATTCTTGGTGATGGTCATATTTTTATTAGCATGTGAGTGTGTACTTGAGTCTAGGAGCAAAGATTTTCACTCTATGCCTAGATTCTAGGGAATAGGGATGTATTTTTGTCACCTTAATGAACATTGCTTGATGTGTCCTAAAAATACACTAAGAAGATAAAATCCTCAAAATAAGCAACAAATTTCAATCCTTGACTTACATGTTGTTCAAAACCTCTCGGGAAAGTCTCAGAAAGACTCTATTGTTAGAAAAAATTTCACGTACTTCAAGACAAACTGACTCAAAAATTACAAAACCATCAAAGGCTCGCATCTGATCATTTTTGGATCACATTTGGTTGCATAGGCTCGCATTCATGGGAATTCATCGCATTTAGTAAATCTTGGCTCACATGTGGGAAATAGGATCACATTTTTTCTTCATAAGCTCGCATCCTATATTGCAAAGCTCACTTTTAGGGAGTCACATCTAGGACACTGGGTACTTGCACATGTGTCACTCTAAAAAAATTAGTATTTTTTGATACCCTTTTGTCTCTTTAGTCTGGTCATGTTTCTCTTGTGGGTCCACCTGTCATTGTTTCACAACTTGTTTAGAAGTCTACCTTTCATGTCCTTTTGGATTTTTACAATTGGTCCTAAAATGTGTGGTCTTTCCACTCACCCAAACCTCTTGTCTCCAAGCTCACTATCAGGGCATTCTAACCCTCTAACACGGGAGTCACTCACTCAAAACAAACACAAACACTCTTTCACTACTTGGACACACCTATTTGGACAATTTGACATTATATTGACATAATTGGAAAACCTTTGACAAATTTGAGACCCAGCTTTCATGGTTAACACAAGATGTGATCAATACCTTATTGACAACTCAGAGAGACCTCCTAGACTACTTAAATTTCAACAAGGAGAGACATCTCGTAATCCCTCATTTGATCAAAACTCACCCGAAATGGAAGCACCTCATCACGAATGGATTGCGGCTTTTGAAGAATATAGCCAAGACCATAATGATAGAGAAAGTAAAGAAGAAAAAAATCATGGTCATCCTTTGTTTGATTCAGATAGTGAGGAAGATATATCAGAAGAGGAGTATAAAAAAACTCAAACAAAGTAGGAAGTTCCAAAAGACCTTGGAAAAGATCATTAGTGAAGACAAAGAGAAATACTTCCTACAATTGTCTTCTCTTGGAGTCAAACTTCCTAAAGATTATGATGTTGAGAGACTAAAAGGAAAAGGAGATACAAACACCTATTTCATTCCTCACAAAGAAATTAAGCTTAATGTAAACAAAACTTGTGACACTCAAGCAAGAAAATACTAGACCAACAAAGAAGTACTCTTTGGAACACATGTGTCCATTTCCTTTTGACAAGAGTATAAACATGGTTCCATTTCCGTCTAACATGGAAAGACCCAAATACAAAAACTACATGGGAGAAATAGATCTACATGACCATGTTAGAGAATTTTGCACTCTAAGCATAGAGTACATGCATGAAACTACTTATCTAATGAGTCTATTTCTGGGAAGTGTAGGCAGAAATGCTATGGAATGGTTCTCCAAACTTACACCAAGTGTTCAATATTTTGAGGAGTTAATCCAGTGATTTTTCCAACATTACTCCTACAACATACAACATAATGTAACCATGATGGATCTTTGTAACATGAAGAAATGAACCGGTGAATCCTTTACACACTTTTTACAAAGGTGGAGGATAATATTTGCAAGGTACTCAAGAGCAATACCTAAATCTGAAAAGATGGAAATCTTTATCAATAACTTGGTACTCAAAATGAACTATGCTTTAAAAATTCAAGATTCACGTAGTTTTGATAGAATGATCAAGAACACTATTTGTGCCGAAGATGTTATGGTTAAGATAGGAGAAATCACACTCCAAAGTGACAATAAATCTAACAACTATAACAACAAGCCTAAATGGTGGATCAAAAATAAGAATGTTGTTAGTGATGGAGTGGTAGAAGCATCAAATGCAAATGCTAAACTAGTGGTGTTCAATATAACAAACAGCTTACAAGAAAGCAAAGAAGCTAAGGTAACAACCACAATACCAAGAGCAAACAATGTTACCAATAAGAGTAAACCATGGACTTCTACACCTCAAAGAACATTTACTCCATTGGGAGAACCTCTTGAGATAGTTTTGAAGACTCTCTTTGATAACAAAGTCCTCACAATACTAGGTTCAAAACCATCGGAACCAGAGGTTAAACCAAGATGGTGGAATGACAATGCATATTGTGACTTTCATAAGAAAAAAGGACATAAAACTAATGATTGTGTTAATCTCAAACACATTATACAAGACCTTATTGAGGGAGGCAAAATTAAAGTAGAAGGACATACCTCTAATCAAGATCACACGACATATAACAAACCATTCCATAACTATGAAAAAATGGGAAGCTTCTAAAGGAAAATGAAATGAAGTAAATTAAACCTACTCTCATAATGATAATGTGATTAAAATGTTGGATATAAAAAGAGAATCAATCAATTTGATCACTATCAAAGGTGCCAAAGACAAATTGACACATTCGACTATGGTAACTTGAAGCCAAGCACATGTCACAATCAAAGGAGTTAACTCCTCATCTAAGCAAGCGACATTCTCTAAAGAAATTGTTGTCACAATTCCCAAACCCACAATGACAAGACAAAAATTTATTATACCATCTACAAAATATAACTTGGTAGACCAATTACAAAGGACCCCAGCTCACATTTCTATATTTGAGTTATTAAAGATCTCTTCAATGCATAGGGAAGTTCTCGAAAAAGCCTTACATTCCACAAATGTTCCAAAAGATATAGATTTGGACAAATTCCAAACAATTGTCAATCACATATCAACTCCATATTACCTCTCTTTTTCAGAAGAAGATGACAAGTCTTTGACTCATCCACATAACCAACCCCTTCATATTGAAGTTTTGATTCACAAATCTGGTATAAAATGTATATTGATAGATGGAGGCGCATGGTTGAATATATGCACTCTCAATCTAGTCAAGAAATTGGGTCTTTCAGGACAAACAATTGATTCAAGAAGTAATATAACTATCAAGGCTTACGATGAAGAAGAAAGATCATCCAAAGGGCTCTTTGTTCTACTAATCAGAATAGGACCAATTGAACACAATGTGATTTTTCAATTTTTTCATCTACCATTGGCCTATAACATATTATTAGAGAGACCTTGGATACATGAAATGCAAGCAGTACCATCTACTTACCACCAATGTGTTGGAATTATATTATGAATGATGTATTGAGAGGGGAGAGGTGAATCAGTACCTCTAAAACTTTTCTTGGTTAGCCCATTAACCCTTAGTCATTAGTTTGTAATTTTTCTTATCTAACTGTTCATCTTTCTTTATGCATATACAATCATAACATAAGTTCTTTAATATGTAACCATACAAGAAACATTCATGAAAATAGATAACACATGACACAAGATGTGATATCGCAGAAAATTCCTATTAGGAAGTAAAAATTGTGGTGGGGATTGTTACCCACAAGACTTCACTGTCTGTAGATAAGAAGGGGCCAGTAAAGGCTTACAATTGGTCACTTCTAATGACCTACCCTATTAGGAGTATTACAGTGGAGACCTGTTAAGATCTACTTCATTTGAAGCTTTAGAAACACTATTAAGTGTGCACTCTATTAAGAGATTTGTAAAGAACTGTTAAGTCCACCTTCTACAAAAGGATTTTAGATGTGATGCACTTGTTAGAATACAACTACATAAGTCTTTGATCTGATGATGTATGCAATCTCTAATTGCTGATAATAGATCTAATAAATCTTCTTATGTATGAGTAATCATCTTTTCATGATTGAATAATACCTTTGGCTGCACTTCGGTAGCCTCTATGTGTTCTTGATAACTAGATATAATCTTTTTCTGAACTTTGCATGAATTCTACCTTTTTCTCCTTAGATGCTCTTCGTGGCTATCAAAAATAATGAATCCATAATTCACAATTGATTGAACATCTATTTATACTAGATTTTAGCTCTATTTTTTATTCACGCTTTGCAAGTTAACTCTAGATCCAAGGTTTACAACTTGACCTTGATCTTTAGTTATATATGTTTTAGATCCGTTAGGATGCTTTAAAACATTTACATTATGCTTGCTTGACCCTCAAGTAATGATTTAAAACAAATTAAAACTCTATAAATAGAATTACAATGCTTTATCTGACATGTAAAAGTCAGATCCACTATTTGCAGGTTCTCTAACTGACTATCGGTTCTGATGGTTGGGCTGCTCTATCAGTGTGTCAGTTTTCTTCTCCGTCGGTGTTCCTTTCTCAAACTATTCATCGGGTATGCCTTTTCTTCTCTGTCGGCGATGTTCTCAAAACTGTATCATCGGTGATGATCTTTGTGTTGTGTCATTGACCCATCGGTGATGTCCTTTTTACTTCATCGGTACAACACTTGTTAGTGTTCATCAATCAATTCCATACTTAGCACTTTTACCTTGTGACATTTTGTTCTGTCAGCTATGCTTGTTGTTTGCCGGTTATGCTTGGTGTCTACCAGTTATGCTTGTGTCGATGATCTCTGTCAATGTTTTTCACTAAGTGTACTAATGGAAAAAATTAATGTCATCAATCTCCCCCTTTGACATTAGTATCAAAAACATGATATGTGCAACATACTAAATGTATTAGTATGTACACCTGTGTATACTTCTTCCTTAGTCATTTGAATGACTCCTCCTATGTATATGCTGGTAAGTGTAAGTATATATACATTTCCTTATGTACTTTTATTTCCCTTTTTTTTGATATATTGTACATAACTAATACATATATGTTCCTTCTGTACATACAATATACATACATTTTTATTCCTCCTTTTTTGATAATAAAGGAAAAGGTACTTACATCTTGTCAAAAAGGTGGGAATGTGAGGATTTGATCTCCTCCATCATATTTTCCCATTTATCCTTCAGCATTTTTAGAGCCATGTGCTCAAGTGATATCATGACATGTATATCATATATGTTGTCTACTATAGACATCTCTGGGGTTGCAATTAAGTTTCTTGCTTAAGAAATATGCTGTTGTAGAATAGTAAGATTAGGCAAGATGTGTGCCTATAGTTCGGTAATCTCACCTCTTAATTGTGTTTCAGCATCCCATATTTCTTGCCTCAGCCTGTTAGCCTCAATGACCTTGTCATGATGCGCCTTGATACTATCTGCATTTGAGGTTAGGCTTTGTGCACTAGTTGTGACATTAGAATCTATTTCTGCTAACTTGTCACTATTTTATTTTGTAAAATTTTCATGTGTGCATTTCTTTTTAACTAAGGTAATTGCCTCAGCAATCATTGGCTCTAATTGATTAGTTAGTTCAGAGAGCTTTACCTTGTTCACTGCCACTTCTTGGATGAGCTTGTCAATTAACTTGTATTGATATTTTTTCTCTACTTTCTCTTCCATTGCTTGTTCTACATCTATATTCTGGTTTGTGATGGCATCAGTAAGAACAACTATTTGCTCCTTAACTGTAGCATTTTGTTCAAGTTTCACCTCAGGAACAAGTTGTTGAAGAATGTCTCTTGTCTTGTCAAGTTCCATTGTTTCCCTATGTTCCTATATCATTTTCTTCTGAATGGCTTTCCTTTGACATAGCACTCTAAACTCTTGAAGTTTATCTATTTCCAAAGTAGTAATATCCTAGTTTGGGACTTCTATTACTTCATCCATTGTGATAGCCAAAATATCTTTCTTCAATGCTTTCATCCTCTTCTTCTTTGCCTGGGTGACAAATTGATGTACTACCATTTGTAAAGCTCAAGATTGGGTTGACTTGGTAGGTGAGGGTCGAGAAGATGAAGCGTCTTATTGCTTCTGTTCTGAGTCCACCGGCTGGTTTGGTGAAGAAATCTCCTCATTGGCCTTAGGTGTATCAATAGATATATCCTCTTCTTTTTTTTGAGCTTTCATCCACTTCTTCACTCTTATATTTTTCTTCATCCTTTCTCAATGTATCCTCTGTTTTGTTATCTGCTTCTCTATTCTTTTCATTAGACACTTTTTGCTGAGTATCGATTGCATCTTTCAGTTTTGTATCTATATCCTGTTGAGTATTAGATGCATCTTTGTTTTCATCATTACCCATGTCCCTGGGTATATCATCATCTTTTTTAGATGATTTGTCCTGATTTGATTCAATATCAATATCATCGATTAATATATTCATGTTTGTCGGTGTATTGACTGTTGTAGTGCCAATAGTTGAATCCTGTCTGTCGGTATTGCCCTGTGCAATATTTATATCTTCATCTTTTTGTACTTCTACTGCAGGGTATTTTCCTATAGTGTCATTGACAATGTTGTCTAACCATGATTCATCATTTACATCATTAGCTAAATTACCTTTTATTGTCAAGTCATCCTTGGTAACTTATTCATCTTTAGTCAAGTCAATGTGAATTGGACTTGGTGGATTTTTACTCTCTTCACTTTGAGTGTGGTCAAGAGTAGTGTCTGGCCATTCTTCATCTACAATATCAGTATCTTTGGGGCCTTCTGGATCACTCTCTTCTTTATCCATTTCAACAGATGAGTCATCTTGTATATTTTTTATGGTGATTGGTTCTTTCTCCAGGCTAGCTTCCTTAGTGGGATTTTTGAATATCTTGCACCACTTCTTAATGCTATCTTGATCAAGATCAATTAGTTTTCCCATGAGAAATTCATATGCTCTCATTTTTGGTGAGAACTTTTTTTAATGCTTCTTCATCATCTCAGCAATTTCTTCCTTTGTTGAATTAGGAGGCATAAGAGTAACAAGTACTCTTTCTCTTATCTCCTTTTCCCTATGTAGTACAAATGTCCATCTAGCTGATAATCTATCTGACAATTCTTTGGAAACATCATATTCTAAGAATTATAGTGGAACATAGTGTTGTTTGCACATTTTAACAATTATTGCTTCTTCAATCTTATTTTGATCTTCTGTACCAAATTTTAACCATTTCCTTACGTTAGGATCATACATAGATTGGGATTCTAAGATGCTATTTCATATTTTCTCAATTGTTGTTGGAACCAAGGGTTCTTTTTCCTTTTGTATTTCTACATCAGCTTCATCTATAGCTGAGTCTTCTAAATCCTCTCTAGTTCTAGTCATCTCCCTCCTCTTGGTCTGTACTTTTGGAGGGGTTGGTTTTCTGTTGTATATCCTCACTTTTCCTTTTGGTAATGGTGAAGGAGTTGACTCTTTTGCAGTCTGGATTCTTTTTCTTGAAGTGGTTGAAGTTCTTGCTTTCTTGGGTGTAGGAGGAGGTGGAGAATCTGACTATGTACCTTATGAGTTATTCTCTTCTTCTTCATCACCGATAGGTGACTATCCTTTGGTTAGTTCCTCCTTACCCTATGTTTCCTCTTCACCTTCCCTTTCTTCTTCACCTTTAGAAGATATATTCAATTTCTCTTTCAATTTCTTCACCATTCTTCTTGACTATTTTACAGCTTTCTTTCTTCATAGGTGCCAAATCTTTCTTGTGTGTTGTCAATTGGTTCATTTAATAGCACCTCAATGCACTCATTGGCTTGTCCTCTTTTGATTTCATATTCTAACTTTGAAAGCCATGAATTCCTAGGTACTACTTCTTGGATATACATGAAATCAGTATATACCATGAAACATATATTCTCTTTGTGTTCCTCTATCAAATTTTTAGGAATCCTTGTTCTAGTTTGCAACATTTCCTTAATGGTTTTGAAATACTCATGCATTACATTATCAAAATCTATTCCTAGTGATTCTATGAATTCACCTATCTAAATGGTTATAGGTCTGCTTGTGTCCCATATAACTTTTCCTATTGAAGGAAAGTATTCTTCAAAGTAAAAGAATATGCATATTATGAGGGAACCAAACTTACAAGTGTTTGTTCTTGAAGATCTTATAGTGCACATGTTCTCCTCCATTTGATGTAATAGGATCTCTGCAAGATCCATATTCTTTCCTTGTTTGATGATTTTGTATGTTGTGCTCATAGTATTGCTTGATATGCTATTCATTCTTCTTGCCTAGAAGATTTTATAGCCAACAACACATGCTCCAAACTTCAGTTCTACGTCGGTAATGGTGTTGACCTTGAGAGCTCTTTTATCTGATTTAGCACCAGTCAATTTTTCCACTTCCTTCAGGGATGGGCGCTTGTGAGCTTGTGTCTTATCAGTCGTAGGATAACCAATAACTGCATGAATAACATCCTTTGTTATTGGTTTTGGCTTATTAAGCCATAGATTCTTGTTGTGCATTTTGCTGAGAACAATCTTTATCCATTCTACTTTGAAAACTTTGGGAAAATGCAGTGCATTCATGAGTCCTTTCACTTCCAGATGCTTGTGCTCTTCTTTGAGCTTTCTAGTGTAACCACCTGAATTTGGTCTGTCACAACTATGGACCCTATTTGCCCTAAGTGTGATCATACCCTCGATTTATGTCCAAACGACCCTGTTACTGCTTGGCATAATTCTTTTAATCAATTTAATGTC
>MU224275.1:548109-563901 GCA_018584345.1 Thuja plicata
AGGTTCCAGAAATCTAGCCATTAAGGCTGACTACCCTTAGCATTTAATTATTTTTCACTTTTATTACAAAAGGGTCGGCTTTAAATATTTACAAAATATGAGATTAGGTAGCCCAACTTTCGGAAGCTATAACGTTTGAACCGTAGCTCCGATTAACTATTATAACCACTTTTCAGAAAGGGGAGATTGCGATCTACAGTGATTGACAAGCAAAGTGCTAGTCAGCCAGAGGCTCGACCTCGATTTGGAGCCTCTAAGGTCCTGAAAATTGAGCTCAAAGGTTTCACACCATAAAATATCAATAGTAAATCCTTAATAACTTTGCCAATACATATGCTATGGCAATGCAACTCAACTGGCATGCTTATATGACTAATATGATCCTTCACCTGAAAAATTAGAACATTTCGAGTTCAAATGACCAACTTACTAAAAATAGCAAGTTTCCAAAAATAGCAGCTTTGTACAAAATAGCCCTTATTGAATAGCAAACACATATTTTTGGGTGATGCAAGATTTCCCTTACACCCAGGATGCTCCTGCATCAGTTGTACTCTGATTGCCATCTCTCGGCCAGATCAATCAACAACCCTTGATTTACCCTAATGTCAAGTAAATCTATAAGTGACATCAATCCGAGATGCCCAATAATCTGTAACTCATCAGCTATCAATGATCAGGACAAGGCAAGGAATCATAATGGGAGAGGTCCTCAAAATGATACAACCTCAAAATCAATCTATCAAAATAACACATTTAAAGGTTTCAATTAGTATCCTAGCTAGGGCGACTACACCGAAAAGATAACAGTTATGTCTTTCTGGCCTTCAAAAAGAGGAAAAATAGTCAAATTGGAAAAAACCTAACTCCTAAACTGAAAATGAAACTCTTTTTCTTAGGTGCGATCGTACATACTAGATGCGATGCACAATTTAACAGATATGATGGGGAATCCAAGAAGTGATCTTGTTCTGACAGGATGCGACATGGGACATGGGGTGCGATTCTGTTCTAACAAGATGCAACATGGGATGGGGGGACAATATTTTACCAAAACACGATGCAAAATATCAAAATAGGAAATGATCCTAAATTTACGTGACACGGGTTTGACTAGCTATGACTCAAGATGCAGTATGCGATTCAGAACTAAAATCTTCCTAAATATTGAAAAATTTGACAAAATGAAAAATAGAAAGCATAAACAGGTGGGTATCGATGTACTCATCGGCTATGCATAATGGGCCAAGTGCTGGTGTTGATGGGCTAGCTTGAATCGATGCTTGTCCATGGGGACCACCATCTTCTCTACAAAGCTCTAGATTAACTGAGGATAAAAGTGAAAATGTATGAGTAAAAAGTGAATTTTGAGATATATATGGACCATTTTGAGCTATTTAGGAGCTCTAGAACCCCTCTCGGCCTATCAAAATTCAATTTTATTCTTCTCAAGATCTATCGAGAATTAAATCAAATGCGTAGACAATGTTTTTAACTACCCAGTAAAAATATTGCGACAGTCTCTAAAAATGTAGAATAGCTCTATATGTTCAGAGAATGATTTGCAAGATTTATGGAATCAATTTTCAGGGTTCTATATCAACGAATTACACATTATTCATAATAATATTGGTCATACATAAATTTATCAGACTCAAAACTTACATTTTCAAGTAGTCGACTTGTAAAATTGTTTTTTCTCTTAACACACCTTTGCTTCATCACCTCTTCTAATTGATTCTTTCTCGATCCAATCGATCTGTTTCAAGTGATACATCATTATACAAGGGGATTTTATTATTTTTCCATTGATTTCATTCCTGAGGGGGCATGATCACTCTTAAAATCAATCAAATTCTTGCTCAAAAAGCCACAAAATGACTTCATCATCAAAAGACTAGGGGCATGGCAGTTTTCTTAGATGAAGTTGGGACTATTGGATAGAAGGCTTCAGCACTAAACAAATCAGATATCTATGTCTACATATTCTTAGATCTTTATTAAGCTCTTAGCAGCTTTGTACTGACCTTCGTTTAATCAAGTTCTGAGTCAATATTATCAATTCTCATTCAATCAAGTTCATAATCGATACCTCAAAGCTCCTAGCAGCTTTGTACTGACCTTCGATCGATAAAGTTTGGAGTCCGTATTATCAATTATCCTTTGATCAAGTTCAAAACTGGTATCTTTAAGATCTTTTTTTTATATACCTTTGTTCAATCAAGTTCAAAGTCAATACTTTCAGTCTTAGTTAAATCAAGTGCGAGACTGATCTTATCAGATATTCCGTTCAATCAAGTGCAAAATTCTCAAACTTTCTGAAGTCAACATCAGAAATTCTTTGAATCAATGCACTTCTCGCACATCAATTCAAAGAGGGGAAAATCTAACCACCCTAATTTGGTCTACTCTAACCAGAAACCCTATTTTTCCTAAGTGTGATCATACCCCTAATTATGTTAAGACAATTACTCAATTAATTGGCATAATTCATTGCAATCAATTTAATCTCCTAAAATCAAAGTTATTTCATCACTAACTCACATTAATTACATTGGCCTATTTAATCAAATTAAAGCAATTAAATACTTGGCTAAAGTAATTAATTAAAAAGAATTAAATAAATCTTCTAATTACAACTCCACACTTGCAAAATGGAAAGTCAATCCATTAGCCAATGAGAGTTAAATAACTTGGATCACCTCACATGGATCACCAAGGATTCAATCTCCACCTCTCTTCACAAATCAATTTTGATCTCTCATTCCTCAAATTCTTCTATAAAAGGAATAAATTTTGAGCTTAATGGGCCCCTAATTTTAGAATTTCATTACAAACTTATGCTGCTCTAATTTATTAGAAATCTAAATGCAGTTTAGCACAACATTCTTGTAATTTCATAATCTTTCCTTTGGAGCAGTAAAATGAACTTTGCATTTACATTTAGCTTGCATTTTACTTGAATCTTCCATTCTAAGCTTGTATATGTCACTGATTTGTCCATAATCTTTGGGCAATTACTACATTTATCATACTCTTCTTAGATAGGAAGCAATATGTCACTTTTAGCAATTTTTATGTGCGTTTACTCTAATATGTTATGTTTTTATCACTAATCTAATGACATATTGAAGTGTTGTGTTGTAGCTTGCAGGTACAATAAATACATACACACACCTTTCACTTTTACTGAGATCCTACAAACATGTTAGGAATCATTTACAATCATAATTCATAAAATAGATCTCTTTAGTTAGAAATAAGCATATTAAATAGCTGTTATTATTACCTAAATCATGGGGTGAATCCACTGAGCTAGTCTTGTTTGTAACATTGCAACAGACCTTTGACATATTTAATTACTGCTCTGATGGGCATGTAGTCTAAATTGTCGATCGCTTTTCATTACTTTCATCATGTGGCCTATAAATAATTAGAAGCTTGGTACTAATAATCTTGCAAAACACACAAATATAGGACAAGAGAATGTCATGGTTATGAGTTATCGTGAATTTTGGTTCAACTTTTCAAGAAAGATACAAAAGTTGAGAAAACAATAGAAAACCAAAAAAATCAAAGAAACGATATTGTAAGCTCTCCTTTGCTACAATAAATTGTATAAAAAAACTTCAGGTCATTATGAGAACCCTGGAGAAATTAAAGGGGATACTAGAAAGAATTTACTAACCTCTTGTTAGTTTCTAGCATTCAGTGTTTTATTTTATTCTTTTTGTAACGAAACTAGTATTCCTTCTAGATATTTATTTATCTTACAAAAATTATGTAGTTCTATGAGCCATAGAATGAAATGGCTATGGAAAACTAACTCAAGGAAAACATGATCTACAAAGATTGAAAGGAATTAAAATCAACTCTGATAAATTAGAAGTCTCCATATACTCTTGCATGTCATTAAATTTAAAGTCATATGATGAAGATCTATGACCTGTAGATGGTAAAAAAAACCTCAGGTTTTGTTTCAGAAAATGAGTCGATTGTGTATGGACTATACTTGACATTTGTAGCAACACTAGACTAGTTAAAAATAATGCAGGGAATGGTGAGATTCTAAAAAGAGAAATAGCTCAAAACTGATGGAATTAGTTTCTTTATCCTACTATCCTTATCGACGTAGATTTTTGAGGCAAACTTTCAAGATATAGGCAATGACGTTGATCAAAGCGACTGGAAAATAGGTTTCTATGTTAATCTTGAACTACATCATTTGTAGGTATGGGATACCCTCTTCTATTGTAATAGACAATGGGGGTCAGTTCATAAACCAAGATATCAAGGACCTTTATACACAGTTTCATATCACTCAGTATTCTTCTTTAATATATTTTCCTCAAGGTAATGGAAAAGCTAAGGCTTCAAACAAAAACATTCTAAAAATCTAACATAGAATTGTGAGTAAGACTAGTAGAGACTAGTAGTTGCAACTAAATCTGACACTATGGGCCTACAAAACAAGTATCTGAACACCAACAAGAGCCACACCATTTTCTCTAGTCTATGGCGCAGAAGCAGTGCTACCTATTGAAGTATAAATTCAATCTTTTCGAGTATCTCTCCAAGGTCTTGTTACAAATGAACAATACCGCATTGATAGGGTTCATGCACTAGAACTACTAGATGAGAATAAACAACAATTATTTGATCATCTCTAAGTGTACCAAAAAAGTATGTCAAAAGGGTACAACAAGAAAGTAAAGGCACAAAAATTTCAAGTGGGGGATCTCGTTCTAAGAGATAATCCTAAAAATTAGCCAAACAAAGAACAAAATGGCAAGTTTGAACCCAACTAGATGGGGCCTTTTGTTATAACTACAAATTTTGGGACTGGAGCTTATCAATTAGCTACACTTGAGGGAGATGTTCTTCCGGATCCCATCAATACCCTACCTTTGAACCAGTTCTACACTTAATATCCAGCTGACAGAGCTGTGCAGTGGAAATAGTTCTCAAAAAATAGCAAAAAAAATCAAAAAATTGATCC
Source organism: Thuja plicata (assembly GCA_018584345.1). Taxonomy (NCBI): domain Eukaryota; kingdom Viridiplantae; phylum Streptophyta; class Pinopsida; order Cupressales; family Cupressaceae; genus Thuja; species Thuja plicata. Next base: position 553,109 of record MU224275.1, read on the forward strand.
TAAAGAAATCCAAAAATAGTGAAAAAATTCCTCAAAAAATGTATCCTTGGTGAAAACCTGGCAAACAGGTGCCTTGATTCAAACAAAAAAAAAAAGAACAAAAAAAATTGAAAGAGAAAAGTTCCTTGGCGAAAACCTGGCAAACAGGCATGTTGGTAGCAAAAATAAAAAAGATTTTCCGAGTGGTGAAAACTTGGCAAACAGGCATCACTTTTACTCTATGCTCCATCTATCAATGCACTACTGGCACTAATCCTACACAATCACACCTGTGCTATTGGTTGACTCTGAATTCCTTACAAAATGTCCTATCCTTGCCTGGGATTTGTCTACATTTGCATCTTAGGAATAGTCATTCTACACTGGGGGAATCTCTGCTAGCATGTTCAATCTGTGTTTGCTCAGTTATCCTAGGTTTTGGTCTAGGATGGTTTGTCTCTAAAATTAGCATTTCTTAATACTTGCATCAAAATGTAACTCTAACAAATAAGAGTGTATCTTAAACACCACTTAGCTGTAACCGACATCATACTAGTGTTTGTCAATACTTTAATCATACTAGTGTTTCTCAACACTTTAATCAAATAGTGTTCCTAAACACTACATTGGATTGCAATTGCTGACAAAGTTTATCTCATTTACTCAGACATAAAAACCATATTGCTTCATTCCAAGTTGTGATTGATGATTTCTCTACTATGCTTAAACAATGAATCAACGGTGTTCTTCAACACTAATTAAACATATATAGACTGATCTTCGTTTGATTATGACTCTTTTATGTTTTGATGATGTTTCAAACTCGAGGCATGTAAGCAGTTATAAATCTTCTTTGATTGATTATAAATTGATGATTGTTATTGTTGTAATAGTCCCAAAGGATATCTGAGAGGGGGGGGTGAATCAGTTATCAACTAATTTAATTCTTTTCTCCACTTAATTCTAAATTAACATAAAGCCAATGTACATTCAGATAACACAATAGAGAACTCCACAATTTTGGTTATGGGGAAACCAAATAGGTAAAAGCCTTGGTGGGAATTAGCACCCACTAATATCTACACTAGTTTATAATGATCCTTATTAGAAGATCTTTCAACCCTGTTAGGAGTTTATCTTTACAATTCAAGAAGTACAGAGACCTGGTTAAAGGTCAGACCCTGTTAGGAGTCTTTTACAAATAAACCTATTAGGGGTGAGGACTCACTGTCCAAAAGCTCACTGCTAAAATGATGAGGGCTACAACCTTTAGTAGAACAGATATACACTATATCTGGTGAATGAACTGTTTGAGTAGACCTACTGTCTTGATCAGTTCCAATGAATTGTAATCTACTTCTATTTCTTCACATAGATCTTCAACTTATTATGTCTGACTTTATGCTTTTCTCTGTCTTTTCTTTTTCAATACATTTTCACACTTAGAGATCACATTTGAACTGCTATAAGTATCTTCACCAAGGATAAGGTCATGATGGTATCTAGAAACACTTCATCAACTTCCTTGTCAGCTTAACTAAGCATGCAATCAAAATTAGGACCATGCAACTCAAACTGAATGAATGCAACACTTCACCAAGTCGGCTTCACAAAATTAAATCAAACATCACGCTTCTATTAAAACAAGTTTAGTGCCTTTGGATAATCATCATTGAATCATAACTAAACATGAATACAAACACACATATCTTGATGATAGGTGCAACTCAAGAAACATGGTAATTACGTCAACTCTTAACAGATAATCTCCAAAAACTGTAACTACCATAACTGATTAACATAACTTAACTACAACTACATATCTAACTCTGTGTGAATGCACATAGCAACTAAAACATGTATACATCATGGAAATAAACATGCATAGCTCCAAAACATCTGTGCTTGTAATTTCATATAGAACACTGTTGTATATTATATGTTGTCATCAATGAAAAACATACAATTAACTATTTGCACAGAAGCAAATCTCCAACAATCTCCCCCTTTGACATTGATGGCAACATATGATGTCATCAACTCAAAGTCTCTTCCTTCTTTTTACAATCTTCTCAATATCCTCATCAAAGGTTCCTCTTCACTATTGTGACTCTTCTAACTATATACTCCCCCAGAATATATTCTCCCCCTTACTAATACTCCCCCTTTGACATCAATGGCAAAGGGTGCCAAACACCTTTAAGAACATGTACTACTCCAAAAGTAGAGTAGTCAGTTACCATTCATCAGTGACCAAGGACAGATTTCCTTTGCTGCAAATTCTAATCAGACTCAGGAAAGGGAATTAATCCCACCTTCTCCCTAAGATACTCAAATGTATCTTTTGATAGAGGCTTTGTAAAAATATCTGATAACTGATCTTTGGTGCTCACATAATCCAATTTTACTTCTTTGTCTGTGAATTTCTCTCTTAGAAAATGATATTTGATCTCAATGTGTTTTTTCTTTGCATGCATCATAGGGTTCTTTGACATATTGATAATGCTAGTGTTATCATAGTGAATAACACTAGGATAATCAATCTGAATACCAAAGTCTTTAATCATTTGTTGGATCCAAACCATTGTTGAACAATTCAATGCTACTGCAACGTACTTAGCTTCTGCTGTCAATTGAGACATACAATTTTGCTTCTTCCTTGTCTAAGTGACTAATCTATCTCCAAGAAATACTGCTCCTCCTAATGTACTCTTTTTGTCATCAACACAACCTGCCCAATCTGGATCTGTATACACATGAAGTTGTATTTTCTCTAAGTTAGGATACCATAAACCATAGTCTATATTCCCCTTTAGGTATCTGAATATTCTTTTTATTTCCATTAGATGGCTTTGTTTATGTTCAGCTACAAATCTTCCAACAGTGCCAACTACATTGGAAATGTCTGGTCTAGATTGAGTGAGATATATGAGTTTTCCAATCATAGACTTGTATAGTGTCTTGTCAACTGCTATAGAATCATCATCTTTAGAAAGCTTGCTTCCTTTTATCATGGGGGTGCTTACTGGTTTGTAATCTTCCATTTTTAAAGTCTTCAATATCTCCTTCACTTACTTAGATTGATTTATGAATATGCCTTTTTTAGTTTGTTTTACATTCAATCCCAAGAAATATTTGATAGGTCCAATCATGCTCATTTCAAACTCACTTTTCATATCTTTGGTGAATACTACACTAAGTTTCTCATTACCTCAAAAGATAATGTCATCAACAAAAATAGCAACGAGTAGTAATTCTTCATTTGTCTCTCTTATGAATAAATTATAGTCTATTGCTCCTTTTTTGAATCCTATCTTTGTTAAGTAACCATCAAGTCTCTCATACCAAGCTATTGGGGCCTATTTGAGTCGATAAAGTGCTTTCTTGAGTCTGCATACCATGTCTGGTTTGCCTGAAAGTTTGAATCCTTCAGGCTGCTTTATGTAGACTTCTTCCTTCAAATCACCATTTAGAAAGGATGAATTGACAGCCACCTGATATACTTTAAAGTTCTTGAATGTTGCATAGGCCAAGAAAAATTTGATAGCTTCCAGTCTACTCACAAGGGAAAAATTATTAGCGTAGTCCATTCTTTCTATCTACACATATCCTTTACATACTAACCTTGCTTTGTTTCTTACCATTGTGCCTTCTTCATTCATCTTGTTCTTGAATATCCACTTTGTTCTAATCACACTTTTGTCATGAGGTCTGGGGACCAGTTCCCATGTATCGTTCTTTATTATCTGATCTAGTTCTTCTTGCATAGAAATTTTCCAATCTGAATCATTACACGCATCTTCAACACTTAAGGGTTTAATCCATGAAAGTAAGCAAACCTCTTCATCAACGGTTGAACCTTTAGATCTTGTCAAAAATTTAGTGCTTTGATCTCCAATGATGTCTTCCTTAGAGTGGTATTTTGATGTGTATTTTGAGTTATTAGGAGTGACACTCTCAACTATAATATGTGATTCTTCTTCAATTGGTTCAGGGTTGTTGCATGAAACATCAATACAGTCAAACATTTCTTCAATAACTATGTCCTTACTTATGGGTCCGGGTTCATCTTCAATAATAGGAACACATTCATAGTATATTTCTTGAATCATAAACTTCTCATCTATCTTCACATGATTACTTTCAATGATCTTCTTCAATCTTAGATCAAAACATCTATAGGCTTTGCTTTTAGTAGAGTAACCAAGAAAAATACCTTCATCACTTCTAGCATCAGACTTTCCAATACTATCATCTCTCTTGATGTAGCACTTTCTTCCAAAGATTCTAAAGTACTTTACAGTAGGTACATTACCAAACCAAAGTTCATAAGGTGTCTTGTTTGTGCCTAGCCTTAATTGAATTTTTTTGATAGTATAGTCTGTTGTATTGACTACATCTCTCCAATAGGTGTGGGCAATATTTCCTTCAATCATGATAGTGTGCACTATTTCAAGTATTATCCTGTTCCTCCTGTCTGCTATCCCATTCTGGTGAGGGGTTCTAGGTGCACTTAATTGTCTTTTGATTCCATGTTCTTCACAGTAGTCATAAAACTGGTCAGAGGTGAATTCTCCTCCTCTATCTGATCTTAGACATTTTATCTTAAATCCATACTCATTTTCAACTTTGGCCTTGAATGCTTTGAATTTATCAAAGGCTTCATATTTGTCCTTTAATAACACAACCCACATCATCCTGCAAAAATCATCAACAAATAATATGAAATACCTCTCTCCATAGTATGATCTTGTTTGAGTGGGACCGCATAAGTTTGTATGCACTAGATCCAATTTGTTTTCTGATGAGTTCTGTTTTCTTCTTAATGATGTCCTCACATGATTTCCCATCACACATTCCCTGCACATAGTATCAACTGGTCTCACAATACTAGGAAGGTCTCTTACTGCCTTTACATTGCTTAGCTTTACTATATTGTCAAAAGTGATGTGACAAAGTCTTTTGTGCCATAGCCAACTGTCATCTACTTTTGCAAAAAAACAACTTACTTCTAAATTGAGCTGAAAGACATTACCTTTGGTCTTTGAGCCTGATGCAATCATATCTCCTTCTTTTTTGTTAATGATGCACTGGTTGTTTTTGAATTCCAACTGATATTCTTTATCAAGCAACTGTCCAACACTCGGTAGGTTATGATGTAAACCATCAACATATAGAACATCATCTATCTTGTTCTTTCCATCTAAGTTAATAGAACCTCTGACTATGATAGGTTTGGGAATATTATCTCCAAATCTAGCCATGCCACCTTTGTACTTGATTAAATGAACAAATCTATCTTTGTCTCCTATCATGTGGTGTGAACATCCGATGTTTATAATCCAGTCGGTTCTGATGTCTATTTTGGAAACTAGTGCTAACTCATGTGCTTTCTCTTCATCTTCTTTGTGCATTTATTCAAGAATCTTCTCAATGTCTTTAATGGCAATGAATCCAATTTCATCTTCTCCCGATTCATCATCAGTTACACCATCTTCAGCATGATAGCATTCCTTAGTGTATTTAGGCTTGTAATCTGATCTGAACTTCTTGACTCTTGTTGGACACTTGGATGAAAAATGGCCAACTTTGTTGCATGAAAAACATTTGAATGGTAGTTGTCCTTCATATTTTCCTTTACCTTTCCTTTCTTTCTTGGCATTCATAGCAATTATTTCTGCTAGTTTTGTATCCACTTCTTCTTTCTCATTATTACTAGAGCTGCTTAAGAATTTCTTACCATGAACTAAGGCTTTAAAGGTTGTTTCACTCTTAAGTTCAGTTTTCAGTCTGATATCTCAAATACAGAGATTTTTCTAATCAAAGTCTCTCTCTTGAAGTCTTTTGAGAATTGCATGGTTTCATCTAGGATGTTTATCTTGCTTTCATAATCTATAGTTAGTGTTGTCATTAGTTTGTCCATTATGTATTCTTCCAAAATTTCTCCATCATTGTTCCTGATTCCTGATACTTCTTCATTAATCCTCTGATTGTAAGCTCTGATGTTTTCTTTAGGTAGCATTTCTAAGCTATTTTTACCTTTTCTTCCATGTCTTTCTACGTGCATTCTTAGCTTGGATGTCTCCTTCAAACATATCTTCCAAGTATTTCCATATTGAATAAGCTTTATCTGCCTTTTTGATCTCAAATAATTCACTGTTAGATAGGGCGCTGATTAGGGCTTCTTTGGCAATAGCATTTTGAGTGAATACTTCCTTTTGTTTAATAGTAGAGTCTTCCTCTGCAAGATCTTTCAAAGTGGGAACATCAACTGCTTGTGTAGCAACCTCATAGATCTCAAAACCAATGCACTGAAGATGTGTTATCATTTTGTTCTTCAGGTCAAGATAATTTTCTCCATCGAACTTAGGACTCTCTTTCCTAAAGTATGCCATCTGATCTACCATAAGCTGTTAGGCTTTCTCTCCAAGGCACTTGGCTCTGATACCAATTGTTGGAATAGTCCCAAAGGATAACTGAGGCAGGGGAGGGTGGGGTGAATCAGTTATCAGCTAATTTAATTCTTTTCTCCACTTAATTATAAATTAACATAAAACAAATTCATATTCAGATAACACAATAGAGAGCTCCACAATTTTGGTTATGGGGAAACCAAATAGGTAACAACCCTGGTAGGAATTAGCACCCACAAATATCTGCACTAGTTTATAATGATCCCTACTAGAATATCTTTCAAACCTGTTAGGATTTTATCTTTACAATGCAAGAAGTACAGAGACCTGGTTAAAGGTCAAACCCTGTTACGAGTCTTTTACAAATAACCATGTTAGGGGTGAGGACTCACTGTCCAAAATCTCATTGCTAAAATGATGAAGGAAGCAACCTTCAGTACAATAGATATACACTATATCTAGTGAATGAACTATTTGAGTAGATCTTTTGTCTTGATCATTTCCAATGAATTGTAATCTACTTCTGTTTCTTCACATAGATCTTCAACTTATTCTATCTGACTTTTTGCTTTTCTCTATCTTTTCTTTTTACTACATTTTCACACTTAGCGATCACATTTGAACTGCTATAAGTATCTTCACCAAGGATAAGGTCATGACGGTATCTGGAAACACTTCATCAACTTCCTTTTCATCTTAACTAAGCACGCAATCAAACTTAGGACCGCGCAACTCAAACTGAATGGATGCAACGCTTCACCAAGTTGGATTCACAAAATTAACTCAAACATCATGCTTATGTTAAAACAAGTTTAGCACCTTTGGATAATCATCATTGACTCATAACTAAACATGAATACAAACACGCATATCCTGAAGATAGGTGCAACTCAAGAAACATGATAATTATGTTGGCTCTTAACATATAATCTCCAGAAACTATAACTGTCATAACTGATTAACATAACTTAACTACAACTGCATATCTGACTCTACGTGAATGCACATAGCAACTAAAACATGTATACATCATCAAAATAAACATGCATAGCTCCAAAACATCTATACTTATAATGCATATAGAACACCATTGTATATTATATGTTGTCATTAATGACAAACATACAATCAACTATTTACATAGAAGAAAATCTCCAACAGTTGTGTCTTTCGAGTTACTCCATGATTTCTATTCAAAGACAAAGAGTCACAAGGACAGGGGGCATAATGTTTTCTTGGTCTTCTACATATGGTTATTATTTCAATGATCTTATAAATTTCACATAACTTGGATGTTTATGGTAAGAGATGCCAACATGAGTGGATAGCCACATATATCTCGACCTTTGTTATGTGTAAACTAAGGTGAGGTTGAAACAATTTCCTTGTCTATTTCTAAATTAGATTCTAAGTAAGGTATATGAAACATTATGTGCCCAAGGATATGAATATTGAAGGTCATTGTGGGTCACATATCTTATATTACACACGAACAAAGATGATTCTTAAAGAAAAAAGAGATAACTGACAAGTCATCCTAGCCTCTATGCCTTGATGCTTATGTTTATTTTTGACATTGCATCCAATACACATAGTATTCACACTTTCATGACACCTTGTGGGTATTAATGACAGTTGTACTATCTGATAATGTCTATTACAAAAATGCCCAATGATGATAGAAATGCTACAATGTATACAAATCAATGATAGTCCTAGAAGTCTGCATGTAGATGCATTTAAAGATTACATGATTCATTTTAGAACATCATAAGGGTTTGAGTTCAAAATGATTTCCAGGTTCTTTCAAAATCCAAGTCTAAACTACTTAATCTATGTTACTGATATATCCATGTCATGGCATATCCATGGCATTCATTTTTCATTAATAAATGAGAAAGAGAAAATAAAAAAACAAAGCATTCAAGCATTGCATTTCTTTTTCATCCTAAATACATCCATACATCTATTTGGATCAAGACAATCTCAAAAACATAAATCTGCATATTCATCTTGAATCATTCAAAACACATTTATATATCAGTAATAAATCAAAGAGCATAAATGATGTCATCAAATGAATCTATTCTAAATCACCAAAAGACCAAGTACATAATCATCAATCTAAACATCTATCAAGATAGAGAACCCACAAACATATCAGAATTAGAAACAACTATCTCAGATATATATCAGTGAATACTCAGATAAAAAATGTGGAACTATCTACAAAAGAGTATCAATACCATCATGATGAAACATATATACAATTATCAATGTTTGTAGTACAAGGAATGATCTTAGAAGGATCAATATACAAAATATCTCAAAATATCATAAATACAATTAGGTTTGACTCCCACCCTCTCCCTGGTCTGGAGGAGGAGGAGGTGGTGCATCATTTCTAGGATGACAAGCTGGTGGAGGCATTGCTCCCTTTGACTATTGTGCAACTATGGAATATAAAGGATCTCTCTATGCCCGTGGAACCACCACACAATATAATGCAAAGTAATATGCAGCTCTTTGTTCCTTATGAACAGTTGTCCGGGCTTGTGTATCTCGCTCTACCCTGAGTCTATCTCCTTTATTATCCCTCTCAGCTCTTAGTCTCTCAATTTTTCTATCCTTATCTGATAATAAAGTCTCCAATATGGTGATATGGGTTCTGAGCTATCCACGCTCTCTCTAGAACTCTGACAATGCATCTCTAGTATGTTTTCCAGTATCTCTGTCTTTATCCCTAGGAGGATCTTGTCTAGGAGGTCCACCTCCTCCACTTGGAAACTGTCTAGAGGGTCTCTGTTGCTACTCCTTCCTATTCAATAATAGACCTGGATCTATCCGTGGAGGCACAAACTAAAATCTCACCCGCCTGCCCTCCCCACTACCACCCACTCCACTAAAACCCATTCCACCACCACCCCTATCATCTCCATCATCACCTCAATCATCTCGACCATGTATCTAACCTCTATCCTAGGGAGGGAATCTACCATCTCTACCACTAGCCCTGCCACCCCCACCTCTCCCATCCCTCTGATCTCTGCCTCTACCTCTCATGGGTCTTTCATCGGCAGGACTATAATCAAGAGCATCCTCTATGCGAGGAGCTACCTCATCAGGTGTTGTAAATCAAGAAATAGAAACTGTAATAAATGGGAAAGGTATACGTTAGTGAACTCAACATCTACAACATCTCCAAGATAATCCCATCTAACTGTGACCATCTAGTGGATCTCCAACTATGCAGTCTCATATGGTAATCGGGCTCCCCACAGAGGTTCCTCATCACGAATGCATGCATACACTATCACATCCTATGACATACCATGTATACAATGATACAGCCTCAGTACATGAGTAAAAAATATCTACCCTATAATCAAATATCTACTCTAGAAAAAATAGGGCATTTGCTGCCTATCTGAGGCCCACTCCTCACAATCTAAATATGGCTACCACTCGACCATAGTAATATCATCAAAAATACGATGCCAGTATTCCAGCATACCCAGATTGGGCTGTTGGATGAATCATGAATACATGTATACATAAGGATACTGAGGTACTCTCTACCTATCTACAATCAGTCGTGTAACAAGGATGTGCTCCCAAGCCCAAATTTGTAAAATCAATATACCTACTATCATGCTCCGTGAGTACTCGTATATAATCTCATGTAACTCTCTGTACATGTGGGATAATATGCAACTTCCCCAGCCAAATCTCCATGATGTGATGACCATTTGCTCAAGTGTCTCTAGCCAGCTGCACATGATTACATGATGACCTCTGTCAGGCATGAGGATACCTCCAATCAGTTTAGCAAGATACAAAAGTAACCAATCATAGTGATCACACATGTAGTCCCAAGTAAGGTAATGAAAGACCATAGAAGGTGTTGAAAATATTTAGGATTAACCAAGTTACTGAGAGGGGAGGGGTGAATCAGTAACTCTTCAACTTTTAAATCATTTATGTACTTGTATCTATTAAACCATTCATTCATCTAATCTACTGCAAGCATGAAAATGTAAACATTCATAACACATAACACAAAGATTGGTAACCTAGAAACCTTCCAAATAGAAAGTAAAACAAGGGTGGGGATGGTACCCACAAAACTTTGGTACTGCAGTAAAAGTTGGCCGGTTAAGGCTTACAATGATCACTTCTGATGATCTGCCCTATTAGAAGCAATTTGGATTGCTAGGTCCACCTTGTTAGAGGATTTACAAACATACAATGAAGTATGCACTCGGTTAAGAGAGTTACAAAAGACTGTTAAGTCTACCCGGTAAAAGGATTTACAAACTGATTCAACTGTTAGGATGAAACAGTAGATCTTGACTTACAACTTTATTGCTGATAAGATCCTTTGAGTACTGATCACCTGTT
>MU224275.1:570542-584463 GCA_018584345.1 Thuja plicata
AGTGTAGCTTGGAACTCGGTAGCTGTGGTGACTCGGTAGATATAGTGTCACTCGGTAACCACTGGTGACTCGGTAGTAACTGACTTCAACTGATGACTCGATAGTTAAAGTGAAGCTCGGTGACTACTGTCTGCTCGGTAATTGTTGTTCTTCTCATAAACTCGGTGACTGCCTTACTGCTCAGTTTGAACTGTTTGATCGGTGAGCTTTACTGAATACTTGGTATAGGTTGTGGACTGAGTGATGAGCTCGGTAGGCATTCAAAATTGAATAAGTGTTTTCACTAAGTGCATTCACTGATGACAAATAGATCATTATTCCAACAAGAAGGATCTCCAAAGTATCTCCATGCAGAGGCAATCGCTATGGCAGAGCGCAACTCAAACCAAACATATCGACCCATGACTAGTATACCCATAATACGTCACACAACCTCTGGCGTGACGATCATCTTTCCATTTGGGAGATGGAAGGTGTTGTTCTCTGAGTGCCGTCTCTCGGCCAGAGCAGTCAACAACCCCCAATTTACCCTAATGTTGATTAAATCTATAAGTGACAGATCAATTCGAGATGCCCAATAATTTGTAACTCATCAGCTATCAATGATCAGGACAAGGCAAGGACTCATAATGGGAGAGGTCCTCAAAATGATACAACCTCAAAATCAATCTATCAAAATAACACATTTAAAGGTTTCAATTAGTATCCTAGCTAGGGAGACTACACCAAAAAGCTAATAGTTAAGTCTTTTTGGCCTTCAAAAAGAGGAAAAATAGTCAAATTGGAAAAAACCTAACTCCTAAACTGAAAATGAAACTATTTTTCCCAAGTGTGATCCTACATAGTAGATGTGATGAGCGATTTACTAGATATGATGGGGAATTCGGGAAGTGATCTTGTTCTGACAGGATGCGACATGGGACCCGGGGTGCAATTCTATTCTGACAGGATGTGACACGAGATGGGGGGACAATCTTTTACCAAAAAGTGATGCAAAATATCAAAATAGGAAATGATCCTAAATTTACGTGACACGGGTTTGACTGGACGCAACTCTGGATGCAGGATTCAAATCAGAACTAAAATCTTCATAATTATTTCAAAAAGAAACAAAATGAAAAATAGAAAGCATAAACAGGTGGGTATCGATGTACTCATTGGCTGTGCATAATGAGCAGGGAACTGGTGTCGATGGGCTAGCTTGAATCGATGTTTTTCCATGGGGACCACCATCTTCTATTCAGAGCTCTAGATCTACTGAGGATAAAAGTGAAAATGAATGAGTAAAAAGTGAATTTTGAGATATGTATTGACCTTTTTGAGCTATTTAGGAGCTCTAGAACCCTCCCGGCCTATCAAAATTCAATTGTATTCTTCTCAAGATCTATCAGGAATGAAATCAAACGCGTAGATGATGTTTTTAACTCTCAAATAAAAATATTGTGACAGTCTCTAAAAATGTAGAGTTACTCTATATGTTCAGAAAATGATTTGCAGGCTTTATGCAATCAATTTTCCAGGTCATACATAATTTTATCTAATGACATATTGAAGTGTTGTGTTGTAGCTTGCAGGTACAATAAATATGTACACACACCTTTCACTTTTATTGAGATCCTACAAAAAAGTTAGGAATCATTTACAATCATAATTCATAAAGTAGATCTCTTTAGTTAGAAATGAGTATATTAAATAGATGTTATTATTACCTAAATCATGTGGTGAATCCACTGAGCCCGTCTTGTTTGTAACTTTGCAAGAGACCTTTGACATATTTAATTACTGCTCTCATGGGCATGTAGTCTAAATTGCCTATTGCTTTTCATTATTTTCATCATGTGGCCTATAAATAATTAGAAGCTTGGTAATGATAATCTTGTAAAAAACACAAATATAGTACAAGAGAATGTCAAGGTTATTCAAGTTTCCATGAATTTTGGTTCAACTTTTCAAGAAAGATACAAAAGTTAAGAAAACAATAGAACACCAAAAAAAATCAGAGAAATGATATTGTAAGCTCTCCTTTGCTATAATAAATTGTATAAAAAAACTCCAGGTCATTAGGAGAACCCTGGAGAAATTAAAGGGGATACTAGAAAGAATTTACTAACCTCTTGTTAGTTTCTAGCATTCAGTGTTTTATTTTATTCTTTTTGTAACAAAACTAGTATGCCTTCTAGATATTTATTTATCTTACGAAAATTATGTAGTTCCATGAGCCATAGACTAAAATGGCTATGGAGAGATAACTCAAGGACAACATGATCTACAAATATTGAAAGGAATGAAAATCAACTCTGAGAAATTAGAAGTCTCCGTATACTCTTGCATGTCATTAAATATAAAGTCATATGATGAAGATATATGACCTGTAGATGGTAACAAAAATCTCAGGTTTTGTTCTAGAAAATGAGTCGATTATGTATGGACTATACTTGACATTTGTAGCAACACTAGCCTAGTTAAAAATAATGTAGGGAATGGTGAGATTCTAAAAAGAGACATAGCTCAAAACTGATGGAATTAGTTTCTTTCTCCTACTAGCCTTATCAACATAGATTTTTGAGGCAACCTTTCAAGATATTTATATGTTAGAATAGAGATACTAACCATTATAGGATATCTTACTAATTAAAATAAGCTGAATTTTATCAACATGGAACTACAAGATAATGGGTAGAAATTTACATGTATTTGGCTATGAAAGTTAGATCCAATGAAGTAAAGCAAGGGCATGCCAATACTAGTTCCTACCATTATTATTAAAAATCTAATGTCGTATCCAAATTCCATTCCTACCAGCCACATTGAAGGTACTGATGGTAGAAAAAATTAGGAAACAAACCCATTGACCCAATAAGTACAAATACAAGTGCTTTCAAACTAAAAGCTTTCCCTTCCCAATCCAAGATTGGTAAAATCACCTATCAGAATCAGTAGAATAAGACCTTTGTGAGAAGAAATTTACTTTTTTAGAGAAAGTGAAGGCAACATACATATATAATCAAGAACAAAACCCATTCCTGTTTTAAAACTCACAAACAAATGATCATAAAATCTAGAAAAAGATGTCAGGGGAGGCACCTTCATCTTCTTATCATTGGCCTTGAACCTTTTCCTTGAACTACTTTCCCTGTGCCAATGAGGAGTTTTGAAATCAACAAGCATGTGATGGATCTTCAATGTGTATGCATATATCAATACCATTGTAATTGAAATAAATGATCAATAACTATTGAAATTTTAAAAAAAAATTAAATATTCCCACTTGAATTACATATTTTACCAAAATGAACTCTTCCACAAGATAACGATTCAAATACAAGAAACTTCCTATGAAGAGGCCACTAGCTTGGCCTTGGCATAACAATAAGCTATATAAAAATGATCATTATTTTATGGTTGCATTTCCACCAATTTAAACTCAAAACAAATAAAATGCACACTTACAAACAACAAAATTGTAGTTAACAATCTACATTACTTGAAAGAATTGAAAGAATACCATTAGGATGGAAAAATTGGTATCAAATAGAAATATGACTTAGGCTAGATGGAGACTTAATACCTACAAGTCAGTAACAGATTTCAAAAATCCACATATGATGTGTTTTCTGACATGACCAAATAATCTCCACCAAGTGTCAGTGTAATAAAATAGAGTGAAGGTATCCATCAATAGTCTCAAAATCATTAAATGCAAGTCGAGGTCCCTCATAGGACACAAGAAACTGTACCTGCATTAGTAGAGCCTATTGGAAAGCTACAATGGAAACAATTGTTGTTTTGTCATTGATGTCAAACCTTAACTGGTGAGACTATTGCTATCTATTTGAGTACCATATCTATTGATTGATGAATGAAAGGATAACAAGAAGGCCAAGTGAAATGGTTGAGTTATGGGAAATCACAAGGGTAATTGATCAGTTGGCACATTGGAAAAGTAATGTGTTGTTTATCTTTTGATGACAGTTTACTGTGAACAGTTTATGCCGAGCAAAGTCTGTGATGACTGAGCGCCAGTAAATTGCTGAGGAAACCAATAATGACTGAGCGGAAGAACACAATGTTGGCCAAGCAGCACTATTTTGGTAATTGTAGAGATTTGAGATCTCTGGCCGACATAGTTTATTGTATTGGGATATGTAAAGTTAATTAAGGATAAGCACGATTGGTCCACACTATTTAGATGCACGAGTAACTGTAATTAGTGCATGGATCAAAGATTTAATTAGTGATTTCTTTAGAGAAATAAATTAAATGTAAAGATGGAAATATTCGTTGGATCAGACCTAACCTAAGATCTATGATCTTGATTAAGTGGCAAAGATTCAGTTTACCTAAATGAGGAGTTATAAGATAACCTCGAGGGCTTATTCAGATGTGTGTGCAAGAAATGCATGAAGTGTATGCAAGAGGATTGCATAGTTAATTGACTGATTGGCATGATCTAGCATAGAAGGTTGAACAGAGAAGCAGAGAGCTGCGAGAGTGATTGCTTGACAAATTTCCAAGTAGATCTGAAGATTGAAAAGAGAATGGAGGCCCCTTAGTGAATTAGCATTAGAGCTGAATCAGATCTAGATTTTCAAAGTAAGTTGTATGTATCAAATCACACCTACTAATTACTTTCTAACCATTGTATCAGTCAAAATCCTTTAACTAGGTTGACCTAACAGTCATTGTATAAATCATTTGAGCAAGGTGACATTCAAGTGGAATGTTCTAAGTCCTCTAACAAGGCCACTCCTGACAGGGTGATTAAATCCTTTAACTAGGTCACATTTAGCAATGTGTTTTGTAACCTTTAATAGGGTTGGGTCCTAACAGAGCTCACTTTAGAAGAGTGAAAACTTGATAGCATGCTATTGGTGGTTTTTCCCAAATTGGGTTTCCACATTAAATACTAGTGTCAACTTGTGTGAATATTTATGTTGTGTTTGACTGTTAAGTTTCTGCAAGCTGATTACATTTGAACAGTAAAACTACATATGTATGTTGTTGATTTATGCTATTGCTATTGAGCATATCTGAGTTGTTCAAAGTAGTATAAAGTTTAATTTGGTACATCTAGACCTAAGGATAAATTATTCACCCCCCCTCTCAATTATTCTAAATTTCATTCTAACAATTGGAATTAGAGCTTTGGTCTCTTGAAAACAGTTTGAAGGCACTTGGAGCAAAAGATCAAGATGTATAAAAAGCAGGTACCAAAGTTGAACAAACATAATTTCCATGCATGGAAGAGTTTGATGAAATTGCACCTGGCTGGTATTGGTGATTTTGCTAAGCACTATGTTGAACATGATTATGTAGCTCCCACTACACCTGCATAGTTAAGAGAAAAGTAGGAACACAATCAAACAATGTTGGAGATTGTATCATCTCTGAACTATCATGAGTTTGAAGATATAAAGAACTATACAAATTAAAATAAGATGTGGGATGCTCTTGCAACCATCTATGAAGGTGATACAAATGTACTGAGAGCCAAATCTGAAAGTTTAAGAGGTAAGTTTTATGAAATGAAAATGCAAGAAGGAGAAAATATATCTCAAAATTATGGTAGGATAAAGGAAGTTGTAAACGCTATTAGAGGAGCTAAGGGAACCATTGATGATAACACCATTATGAGAAAGGTACTAATAACACTTTTTCCTGTATATGCTATTAGAGTCTCTACAATTCAAGAGTTAAGATGCACTCCTAATAATAATTTAACTTTGGAAGGTTTGGTAGGCAGACTAACTACATTTGAGATGTCAAATTTTGATAACTACACTCCACAAGCTATTGAATCTCCAATCAGATCTCAGATGGTCCTTAACAAATCAAAGAAAGAAAAGAAATGTGTGAACAGTGACAGTGACACTACATATGATGATCTGGAAGAACTTAAGGCACTCATGGAAAAATGACTATCTAGAGGAAAAGGAAAATTCAAAGGTAAACTTTCTATCATTTGTTTTTCATGTAACAAAGTTGGTCATATTGCTGCAAGACCTGATAAGAATGACAAAGATGAAAGAAGAGACAACAAGTATAAAGACAGAAAGGATGACTGAGACTTCAGAAAGTATAAATATTACACAGACAAAGGTAAGAAATCTTGTTATATAGCTGAAGAAGCTTCTGACAGTGAATCTGACAATTCTGATGAAAATGATATAGAAGTTGTGTATGTTGCTATGAAAGATGATTCTGATGATGATGATGAGAAAACTGTACTAATTTCTTAAATGAGTAAAGGTGACCGTTGTATTATTGACAGTGGTTTTTCACATCACATGACTAGTGATAAAGATAAATTTGAAACCTTAGATCAATGTAAAGGTGGTTATGTTAAATTTGGTAATGGTGCACCATGTCTTGTTACAGGGAAAAGATCAATTAACTTGACTAGAAAGATCAGATGTGATAATGTATATTGGGTCAATTATCTTAATTATAATTTATTGAGTCTTGCACACCTGAATACTTTTGGTTACAGAGTTGAATTCCATCATAAGAAGGCAAAGATCTATGATGTCATTGGAGAATTAGTTGGAAGTGGAGAAAAAACAAAAGGTAACTTGTTCTATCTGGACTTAGCTGATGAGACATGCTTGTTTTCACAATATAATAATGTTTGGTTATGGCATAAAAGGTTGTGTCATGTAAAATTTGATAACTTGGTAAGCATAAGCAAATTGAAAAAGGTTAGAGGGTTGCCTAAGTTAAATAAACCTAAAAATGCAATGTGTAAGCAATGTCAATTAGGAAAAATGACTAAATCTAGTTTCAAAAGCAAGACTCATACTTCTTAGGGAATTTTGGAATTGGTTTATACTAACCTTTGTGGTCCTATTGGTGAGAAAAGTTACTGTGGAGATAGATATTTTATTCTATTTTTTGATGATTACTCAAGAATGATGACTATTATGTTTCTTAAAGAAAAATCTAATGCATTCCAGTTATTTAAGTGGTAATTGGCAAAAGTTGAAAAGGAGACAGGTAAAAGCCTAAAATGTTTAAGATCTGATAGAGGAGGTGAGTTTATTTCTAATGAGTTTAACACATTCTGCAATGATCGAGGGATAAAAAGATAGATGTCTGCGCCTAGGACACCACCACAGAAAGGTATTGCTGAGAGAGGAAATAGATCTATCATGGATTGTGCCAGAACACTAATGATGGAGAAAAATGTTGCACATAAATATTGGAGAGAAGCTATAAGTACAATAGTCTATACCATGAACAAAGTACAAGTCAAGAAAGGTACTAATGCTACACCTGATGAGATATGGTATGGGTATCCACCTAATGTAAGATATTTCAAAGTTTTTGGAAGAAAATGTTTCATACTCAAGGATAACAAAAATTGAAAACTTGACGCTAATGGTGAGGAATGCATATTCCTTGGTTATTCAACTAAAAACAAAGCTTACAAGTGTTTGAATTCTAACACTAACAAAATTGTGGAAAGTGCAAATGTTAGAATTGATGAGTATGCAGAAAGAAATGAAGCTGAAAGCACACAAGAACCTAAAAGTTACAAATCATTTGTCTATATGGATGAGGAAGATTCTTGTGAATTACCTGAACCTAAGAAAGAGGTTGTCGAGCAACAGCTAGAACCTGCGAGTCATAGAATGAAGCTGTCGGGTAACAGGAGGTAATTGTCGAGCTATCTAATAGAGATGCTGAGTCATAGAATCAACTTGAATTGAATGTGAATGATCAATCTGAAGCAGAAAAATAACCTACTCTAGCAAAGTATATAAAGAGGCACCATAAACCTAATCAAATCTTAGGATCAAAGAATTATGCAGTTATGACAAGAAGCAAGTTGAGAGAAGATACATGCTTATTATGTGATTTTGAGCCTAAAACAGTAAAATATGCTTTAGACAAAGAAGATTGGATACAAGCCATGAATGAAGAAATTGAATAGATTGAGAAGAATAAGACTTGGACACTTGTGCCTAGGCCGAATGAAAAAAATGTAATTAGTACTAAGTGGGTATTCAGAAATAAGCTGAATGAACATGGAGAGGTAAAAAGAAACAAAGCTAGACTGGTATGCAAGGGTTATGAACAAGAGGAAGGAATTGATTATGGAGAAAAATTCACTCCAGTTGCAAGATTGGAAGAAGTAAGAACCTTACTTGCATATGCAGCCTACAAAGGTTTTAAATTCTATCAAATGGATGTAAAGTCAGCATTTCTAAATGGGATATTAGAAGAAGAAGTTTACATTGAACAAGCTAATGGATTTGTTGACCCAAGAAAGAGGATCATGGTTTGCAAGTTACACAAGGCACTATACAGATTGAAGAAAGCACCAAGAGAATGGTATCAGAGATTGCACAATTATTTGATAAAGATTGGATTTGCAAGAACCAATGACAAAAACAATCTGTATTTGAAGACAGAGCAAAGTAAAGGTACTTTATTGGCTGGAATTTTTGTTGATGACATTATATTTAGTGAACAAGATGTGTTATGCCAAGCATTTGCAAAGGAGATGCAAATTGAATTTGAGATGTCTATGTTTGGTGAGATAAAAAAAATTTGTTGGCTTACAAATATATCAGATGAAGAATGGTATCTATATTACTCAATCAAAATATGTCAAGGAGATACTAAATTTTTTTGGAATGGAAGATTCAAAACCAGTGAGTACACCCATGGCTATTAGACACAAGTTAACAAAGAATGATGATACAAAAGAAGTAAATCAAACCCTTTACAAGTCAATGATTGGAAAGCTGCAATATGTTGTCCACATTAGACCTGATATTGCACTGGTTATTGGTATTATTTCAATATTGTCTACCAATCCCAAGGAAACTCATATGATGGTAGTAAAAAGAATAATTAGATATTTGAAAGGAACAAATGAATATGGTTTGTATTACAAAAAGAATGACAAGTTTGAACTCAGAGTCTATACTGATTCTGATTGGGCTAGAAATTTGGATGATAGAAAAAGCACCACATGTGGAGCATTTCTTTTAGGAAAAAGATTGGTTTCATGGACAAGCAAGAAATATAATTGTACCTCACATTCTACAGCTGAAGCCGAGTATGTGGCAGTAACAGTTAATTATTCTAATATTGTGTGGTTGAAGATACTACTGAAAGGTATGAAAGAAGAGATCACAAAACCAGTTTTCATATATTGTGATAACATGAGTGCCATTAATATTTCTAAGAACCCTATAATGCACTCTAAGACAAAGCATATAGCTATCAAGTATCATTACTTGAGGGAGCTAGTTCAGAAGAAGGAAGTGAGACTGGAATATGTGAATACTAAGGAATTAATTAGCAGACATGTTCACAAAGTCACTACCCAAGGATGCTCACGAGTATATGTGAGGTAAATTAGGGGTGATTCCCCTAACTGAGGCTAATTAGTTTAGAATGTTACTGTTGCATCAAATGTTATATTCAGAATATTTGACACATTGATGCATAGGCAGTCACACTTTAGGATGCTACCTAAAGCCATGAAAGATAGGCAAGGACATAAAACAGGATCAGTCATAAGCAAGATGACAAGAACAACATAATACAAAGTTTAGAATAGAAGAATCTTCATGATGAAGATGTTAACATCTTTGGCATTGTTGTCAAAGAGGGAGAGATTACTGAAAAAAGAGATTAAGAGGGAGAGATTACTGGAAAAAAGAGTTTACTGAAAGAGGGAGTCTATAGATGAACATAAATAGAAAGATTTCAATGTGATTACAGACACAAAGGGAGAAATGTTTTACAAGATGAGAATCAGAATGAAAATAAAGACATTAATGAAGATTTGTTCATATTAAGGAACACAGGCAGCCTTTTTGGATTATATGGTAACTATGGTTGGAAAATTATTGTTTTAAAGTTTAGTGTTGCCATCAATGCCAAAGAGGGAGATTGTTGGAAAGCTACAATGGAAACAATTATTGTCTTGTCATTGATGTCAAACCTTAACTGGTGAGACTATTGCTATCTATTGGAGTACCATATCTATTGATTGATGAAGGAAAGGATAACAAGAATACCAAGTGAAATGGTTGAGTTATGGGAAATCACAAGGGTACTTGATTAGTTGGCGCATTGGCAAAGTAATGTGTTGTTTATCTTTTGATGACAGTTTACTGTGAACATTTTATGCTGAGTGAAGTCTGTGATGACCGAGCATCAGTAAATTGTTGAGGAAACCAGTAATGACCAAGCGGAAGAACTCATTGTTGGTCGAGCAACAGTATTTTGGTAATTGTTGAGATTTGAGATCTCTGGCTGACATAGTTGATTTTATTGGGATATGTAAAGTTAATTGAGGATAAGCACTGTTGGTCCACACTATTTAAATGCATGGGTAACCATAATTAATGCATGGATCAAAGATTTAATTAGTGATTGCTTTGGAGAAATAAATTAAATGTAAAGATGGAAAGATCCGTTGGATCTGACCTAACCTAAGATCTATAATCTTGACTAAGCGACAAAGATTTATTTTACCTAAATTAAGAGGTATAAGATAACCTCAAGGGGTTATTCAGATGTGTGTGCAAGTAATGCATAAAGTGTATGCAAGAGGATTGCATAGTTAATTGACTGATTGGCATGATCTAGCAGAGAAGGTTGAACAGAGAAGCAGAGAGCTGCAAGAGTGATTGCTTGACAGATTTCCAAGTAGATCTAAATATTGAAAATAGAATGGAGGCCACTCAATGAATACGCATAAAGGTGAATTTGATATGGATTTGCAAAGTAAGTTGTATGTATCAGATCACACTTGCTGATTACTTTTGAACCATTGTATCAGTTAAAATCCTTTAACAAGGTTGACCTGAAAGTCATAGTATAAATCCTTTGAGCAAGGTGACATTTAGGTGGAATGTTCTAAGTCCTCTAACAAGGCCACTCCTGACAAGGTGATTAAATCCTTTAACCAGGTCACATTTAGAAATGTGTTTTGTTACCTTTGATAGGGTTGGCTCCTAATAGAGCTCACTTTAGAAGAGTGAAAAAGTGATATCATGTTATTGGTGGTTTTTCCCAAATTGGGTTTCCACGTTAAATACTTGTGGCAACTTGTGTGAATGTTTATGTTGTGTTTTACATATTAAGTTTCTGCAAGCTAATTACATTTGAACATTAAAAATGCATATGTATGTTGTTGATGTATGCTATTGTTACCAAGTAGATCTAAGTTGTTCAATGTGGTATAAAGTTTAATTTGGTACATCTAGATCTAAGGATAACTGATTCACCCCCCCTCTCAATTATTATGAATTTCATTCTAACAGAGGCTACCAACCATGATAAATATATTAAGAAGCATTAATCAAAAGCTTTCACAATGTTTCCTAGCTTGTAGGAGTTTCTTGAGGATGCTAAAAAATAGTACCTCACTTATCTTTATGTTTTGAAATTCTAGAGCTCTGTGTGCTCTAGATACTTTCTTTTCTTCATGTGATTTCCTTGGCTTCTTTTCTTCATGAGAAGATCTAGCCAGTTTAATCGGCTTAACCTCTCTCGATCTATTCTTGGATACATCAACACTTCCCATTGGAGCAACTGTTGTAGAAGTAGGATTTCCAGATGGATGTTCAATTGTTGTGCTAAGAGGGTCATTGTTTGAGAAATAAATATTTTTACCTTGCACATGACGTACAAGTTAATTTGCAATAGATTCTGCTATATTTTCCTCCTATGACCTTTCAAATGATGATGTCCTCTAGTGTTCTACACTATGGGGCTAACAATAGGGGTTGTCTTTTGACTCTACAATCTAGGTGCCTATATAAGTGAAGCATGGGAAGACACCTTTAGGGAATAGGAATGTAGTGCAATATGAATAACTAAGTTCTCAAAAAAAATTTGATCATGGTGAGATTATGAATGACACTTCCAAAGTTATTGCACACACATAGCTTTGATTAGACAATGTGAATAATAGGATGATAAAACACTATAGTTTCTTCATCGATGCCAAACTACAAGCAATCCTGAAGTCTATCATTTTTCCTCCCCTCTGATCACTAGTAAGCACGAGATTTAGGCATGGTACATAGTGGGCATTTGAAATCAAAATATGAGAATAAATAAATAAATAAGGGCGCACCTAGATGTTGTATACGTATACAACCACCAAGAGATGTGGGTATGGTTATAAGGATAGGGTCCTCATCCATGTTCTTGATTCCTAATAAAATAAATTCATTATATTTTGAGATGAAAGTAATTAATTTTTCTGTACATATGCCATGTTTTGCAATGCATAAGGTAAATCAACATTTCAGTTATGTCAAGTACTACTAGAAAAATTGTATGTATTGTAACTAAGGTAGGATTGAATTACACACATTCCTCCCATCTCTAGGTTAGAGGATAGCCACAATAGTACTACTCATTGCAAAACAATTGTATTTCAAATTCCTCCTTCCTCCTAGTTTGACAATAAGCACCATTCATTGTGACTAATAAAAATAAGCTCTACTTTAGATTCCTTCTACCTCTTGGTAAGAGTATAAATACCATCCATCATGACTAATAAAGATAATTTTTATTTCATTTATAATCATTGTTCCCCTTGCCATTATCAATGACACCTAAAACATCAACGTGTATCATTTCTTACTACTTTTGTTTAGTTGCAAGTATGAGCTCTAAATGTCAACCTCTATTTATAACATTATCCACTCTTATTTCACCTTGCAAAGTTATTCAAACAACACAATTGGTATAATAGGAATGTAAAGGGTGATTGGATTAAACTCCATAAATGTTTTCTCCAACAAATTCTAGTTAATAGTTTAGATCCTTGATTCTTGAGTCACGATTTCTTAAAGGTTGACAGAGAAGCTAGAAGAACAGATAGTGACAAATGATGAATTATTTGTGTTCTATAAAATAAATGTGGGTTCAATTGTTGTGGTTCCATCAAAATTATCTTAACTAAGCTATGAGATTGATATAACAACCACAATACGATTGGAGTACCACAAGACATAGTTTTAATAACCATAAAATTGCTCTATGCAGATGGATTTCTTTTGGAACAATTGGTGTTAGATCCTCAACGAGTAATGATACAGTTGGTTGCAGTAAATTTTTTTGTGTTACAAGTGTCATGGTGACGTGGAAGATTTTATTTTAATAATGAGATGATCTCACATTGTTCAAGATGATCAAATTTATCAAGCTTTTGAAAGATTGTTGGAAAAGTCTAGGAGTTTGACTATTCTTGATCAAATTGATCTACAGGTCCATTTGGAGACCGACACAGATTTGTAAATGCATTTTATTGTTTGGTAATATGTTTTGGAAAACTATGGTGAAGATTGAAATTATCAAATGGTGAAATTGAAATATGATATGTTTTGTTTAAGGCGTTGGTCATTCTAGTTAGTGAAAAAGATATTTATATTCAGATTAAAAAATTATGTAGTTGTAGATCATGAATGTTGTGGTGTAGTCAAGAGGAGGGTGAAGATAGCTTGAAAGAAGTAGAAGTTTGAGCTTCATTAGATCTATAGTGGAAAAGGAGGGGTGCTATTCTTAGATTCTTTTACTTGCTAAATCCTAATAGGTTATCCAAGAAAATCCCTTAAATGGGTAGATCCTAATAGGTCTCAAATTGAAATCCTCTAACTGAGTGGCTCTTTAATTAGGGTTTTAAATCCCTTAATAGGATTACTCCTAATAGGGTAAATATCCTAACATGGCTAGAGGTAAATCCCTTAACCGGTTGAATCCTAACATGGTCTTGCTCCTAACAAAGCATTTGTAAAGCTCCTAGTAAGCCTTACATAAGAAGAGTGCAAATATTTGTGGGTACTAATTTACACCATGGTTTTTCCCTCCAACCAAGGGTTTCCATGAGAAAAATAATGGTGTTCTTGTGTTGCATCTTTGGATGGTTTCACTTGTCTCATTG
>MU224275.1:597083-627566 GCA_018584345.1 Thuja plicata
GATTTCTGGTTATGTAAGCATATGTTCTATGCATATTTTTACTTTATAAACTTTAAGTTTTCCTTAGATGCCACGTGTCTGCCTTTCAAAATTTAAAGCAGGGCATTCATTTTGTTCTTCAATGTGATTGATCCATCAAATTATTTATTTGTTCGTTTAAGAGAATGGTGATTATATTTGTTAGTGTGTTTTGCTTTTATTGAGGGATATGGAAGATGGTTACTGTAGTTCTTGGTAAAAGTTTGACTGAGAAAACAGTAACCAATTATTGTCAAATTAAAGCATAAATGTTTTCTTGATTTTACATGTCACAAAGTTAAAAATACAATGGCATGACTATTATTGGCTGTATGACAAGAGAAGAGGTGTATAAGAAAAATGAAGTCACTAACACATACGAGAAATGAATAGTTTTGAGTTGCTTACATTTGATAAGATATTTCAAAGAAAACAAACAAACTACTACCTATTGTCTGCTCATAAAGGCTAATAATACATAATGTGAGCAGCCTTCCAAAGTGGGAAAAGATAGTTTAACATAAGTACTTTATATTTCATTTTAATTACATAAAGTTTTGATCATTTCACTCATTTTATTCATTTTCTATTAGGATAAAAATTCTTAAGAGGGGTTAGTAATTTATTTTCATTTTGTAAACTTTTAATTTAACATTTTCTTTTCTGATAGAATTCTATTATTTAAATATTTAATGGTCACATATTTCAAGATAATTGAACTAGTAAAAGAATATGTGTTCTCACTTTGGTACCGTTAATTATTGAAATATAAGAAGACATGGTACCATTAATGTTTCTAAACTTCCAAGACCTTCTAGGCCAATAGAGTAGCATGCCTATTATCGTCCATTAATTCCTATTTCATACTAATCTCGTATTATTATATCAAACTTATTATAAATTTTGCAATGATAATGCCATGCATTTAACTCATATTATCCAATTATTCATGTCATAGAGCTTACTTATGATGTTACCTAAATCCTAAATATTTCTCCCCCTTTATATGTATTAGAGTGCCATACATGCATTCAAGCCCATATTTTAGTTTGGCATTGTAATATCTCACTTCCTAGATCATTATAAATTGAACCTATATGTTGATAGTGATTACTCCTTAGAATTACTTGTTACACATCCTTTACTCTATCATGCCTACATCCACACTGATCAATCCTACAATATTCTACTAGAGACAATAACCTTAGGGAAATACATACAATCCTATTGTGACATATTTATGTAAATTTCAACATAGAGAAGAGACATACACTGATCAATCCTACAATATTCTGCTAGAGACAATAACCTTAGGGAAGTACATACAATCCTTTTGTGACATATTTATGTAAATTTCAACACAGAGAAGAGACATACGAATAGTCATTTGATCTCGTTGACAGTAATGCTCTATATATAAAAACCAAACATCCCAACCTACTCAAACATTTCATTAATTCTTTCGCACAATAGTTATATCCATCATGCATAAAATTCAATTTCACTTTATCATATTGCAGGAATAGGAACACATAATATCCAAAATAATATCAGATAACTAATAGTGTCATTAATAACAATCACATATTAAACATTCTATTTGCAATACTACTTTGTCAACTAAGAAGAAATCTACCCATCACTATGGTTATTCTAAACATAGCCACCCAATAGTCATAACCATGAATTGCAAAGGTACCTATGAATTTATGTGGAATTAGATAAGACAGTGATTAGATAGAAATCCATAAATATATTATGTAATTTACATGATTACCATCTCTTGCAAACACACCTTGAGGCTACTTCACAATAGTTTCTATTCAAAAATAATACTACTAGTTTTGAAGTACTAGACTTATGAAATAAATCCACTAAAACTTATTAAATTTTATTTAGATATTAAACAAATGAGACTTCAAGAGTGTAATAATGTATAGAAGTAAGATTAGACTATCCTACACATGCAAGAAAAGTATCTCAAAGTAGTAGCCGAATAAACAATATATATGTCTATCACTAGGTGGGGCCACAAACATCCACTATTGGTTTTTTTTGGCTAAGATCAATACAAAAGGATAACCTTTCATGTCCAATGTTGTATAAATCATCTAAAGATGCAATAATATGCGCATCTCAAGTCAGGTGATGTCAGCTCCTCTACTAGGGCTATGGACACCTGACTAGAAATAGATCAATGTTGATGTAAGCCAAGGTGATAACCTTGTCAAGGCTATGGATGTTTAACCCAAAACAAGGTTCTATCTGGTCAGCTATGGGAGTTTGTCTAGTTCTACGTAGCTTAATGTGAAAAGGATTCTTGTTTCAACACTTACTAGACGAAGAGTGAACTCAAAACTGCACACACACTCTAATGAATCTATGATCCAACTTACTTGATGGACTTAGTCTATCCAATATTTTGGAAAATCTTTAATAGTTTGGTGTCTCTTTTTCAAATCTTGTTCATTAAAGTTTTGAAGCTCTTACATTCTTTCTTTTTATGAAATCGGGTGGTCATTCTTTCGGTTGGTCTTTTTGGGCTCACAATTACTGATTGATTTGGTTATATGTGTAGGGATTAGGATTGTTCTTACAGACACATCTTTTTGTCTCCTGACCTCCTCTTCCCTGCACTTTTCTTGTTGCATGGTGTTATTTTTGTGTGTTAGAAAGGTTTTCTCTCTGTACCAAAATTAATATAATAAGGTTTGCTCATGTTAACTTTTTAAGACAGAAGAAAATTATTCCATGTCAATGTGCAATCACTCATCGATCTCACGATGATAACCGATCTAAGACACCCACATAAACTAACAAGCCCCAATGCCAAATTACACAACCATAAAAAATTGAGGTTTAATCATGAAAGCGAGGTTCCCTCCAAAATCACCAAGTTGTAGACCATTTCTACAATGATCGGCATACGACCACATGGCTTCCACTCAGTCACAGTCTAAACCAACATCTCCTAAATCACCCATTTGGGCCTAAGTGAACACCACCACTGTCTAATCTGACACGTGATGTCACTACACATCTTCAAGGAAAACTTTTCAAATGACCATTAGGGCCTGTTTCGCAGCAGGAATAGGACCAGAATTGGCATTACCTAATTATGGATAATGCCAAATTTCATATTTGGGTCCTTGGAAAAAAATGGAATTGGAATTCTGAAATTCTCATTTTGCCCCCAAAATGGGAATATCATCTTCCACCTAAATAGGTGGAATTGGAATTTCAAATTCCAATTCCAATTTTTACAAAAGCAAATTTAATATTTCGTGGGATCTGTGACTATAAGATATATATTATATTTCTATAAGGATGTATATATATACATGTGTGTATATATGCATGTGTCTATATACGCATGTGTGTATATACATGTCTATATATACACATGTGTATATATACACATGTGTGTATATACACATATGTGTGTATATATACATACATATATGTGTATATATGTATATATATACACACATGTATGGTGTGTTTATATGTGTGTATATGTCTATATATACACACACATGTATGGTGTGTGTATATGTGTGTATATACACACATGTGTATATGTGTGTATATATACACAAATGTGTGTATGTGTGTATATGTGTATACATGGATACACACTTGTATGTGTATATGTATGGTGTGTATATGTGTGTATATATACACACATGTGTATATGTGTATATATACATAAATGTGTGTATATGTGTATACACACAAGTGTGTATGTGTATATATATACACATGTGTGTATATGTGTATACATGGATACACACTTGTATGTGTATATACACACATGTGTGTATACATACACACATGTATGTGTGTATAAATACGCATGTGTATGTGTGTATGTATATATATACACAAATGTGTGTATATGTGTGTATGTCTGTGTATATACACATGTGTGTATGTGTGTATATGTGTATACATGTGTGTATATACACACATGTGTATATATACACATGTATATATAAATGTGTATACACACACATGTATGTATGTATATATACACATGTGTGCATGTGTGTATATATACACACATATGTACACACCATATTCAAAGAAATTAAAAAATAAAGAATTAAAATTCCTTATGCATCTTCTCATTCATCTTCCGGGTGAACCAAACGGGTCAGTCCATATTTAGGATTTCATTTAGAGGATAAGCATCTTCCTAAATTGACCATATCCAGGATATGGTATTCCAGTACCCAAACGGGCCCTTAGGGAAAATCATTGAGCTGATGCATGCCTCGCTCAGTTGTGCCTATTTCAAAGGAAGACATGGGACCCACTTTCCTATGTTCCAAACACCATATGTCTACGTCAAAGGAGAAAATCTTAGGAATTTCTTTTCCAAAAGGGAAAAATCATCGACTCCATAGGTGTGTATATATATACACATGTGTGTATATGTGTATACATGGATACACCCTTGTGTGTTTATATGTATGGTGTGTATATGTGTGTATATATACATAAATGTGTGTATATGTGTATACACACATGTGTATGTGTGTATATGTGTATACATGGATACACAATTGTATGTGTATATACACACACACACATGTATGTGTGTATAAATATATGTGTGTATGTGTGTATATGTGTATGTGTGTGTATACGAACATGTGTGTATGTGTGTATATACACACATGTATACACATATATACATGTGCACATATATATATACATGTGTATACGCACACATGTATGTATGTATATATACACATGTGTGCATGTGTGTATATATACACCATATTCAAAGAAATTAAAAAATAAAGAATTAAAATTCCTTATGCATCTTCTCATTCATCTTCCGGGTGAACCAAACGGGTCAGTCCATATTCAGGATTTCATTTTGAGGATAAGCATCT
Organism: Thuja plicata; assembly: GCA_018584345.1. Taxonomy (NCBI): domain Eukaryota; kingdom Viridiplantae; phylum Streptophyta; class Pinopsida; order Cupressales; family Cupressaceae; genus Thuja; species Thuja plicata. The sequence continues at coordinate 602,006 of MU224275.1, forward strand.
TCCTGAATTGACCATATCCAGGATATGGTATTCCAGTACCCAAACCGGCCCTTAGGGAAAAAGGGAAAATCGTTGAGTTGATGCATGCCTCGCTTAGTCGTGCCCATTTCAAAGGAAGACATGGGACCCACTTTCCTATGTTCCAAACACCATATGTTTGCATCAAAGGAGAAAATCTTAGGAATATATTTTCCAAAAGGGAAAAATCATCGACTCCATAGGTGTGTATATATATAAACATGTGTGTATATGTGTATACATGGATACACACTTGTATGTGTATATGTATGGTGTGTATATGTGTGTATATATACACACATGTATGTGTGTATATGTATATATATAGACATGTGTGTATATGTGTATATATACATAAATGTGTGTATGTGTGTGTATATATACACATGTGTGTATATGTGTATACATGGATACACAATTGTATGTGTATATACACACATGTGTGTATACACACACACATGTATGTGCGTATAAATACACATGTGTATGTGTGTATATGTACACAAATGTGTGTATATGTGTATACATGTGTGTATATACACACTTGTATACACATATACATATGTGTGTATATATATACATATATATACACACATGTATGTATGTATATATACACACATGTATGTATGTATATATACACACATATACACACCATATTCAAAGAAATTAAAAAATAAAGAATTATGCATCTTCTCATTCATCTTTCGGGTGAACCAAACAGGTCAGTGCATATTCAGGATTTCATTTTGAAGATAAGCATCTTCCTGAATTGACCATATCCAGGATATGGTATTCCAGTACCCAAATGAGCCAAAAATCATTGAGCTGATGCATGCCTCGCTCATTCGTGCCCATTTCAAAGGAAGAAATGGGACCCACTTTCCTATGGTGGGTCCCATGTTCCAAAAACCATATGTCTGCATCAAAGGAGAAAATCTTAGGATTATCTTTTCCAAAAGGGAAAAATCATCGAGTCCATAGTGGAAAAATTTAAAGAAGGTTCCTTACTACCCCATAGTAACAAAGGTCATAAAGACGATGTGGCTGACCTATAGCCACTATCATAGTCAATCTGTAAAAAGTCTTATGCATGAGCCACCTTCATCAGATCATACTGGATCTCAAAAGGTGTGCTCTCTTTTTTATCTAAAGGGGGATAAAATCTATTTAAACCATGACATTTTTTGAGCACATAGAGACAACATGTGTATATATGTATTTCTACAAGCATTGAACAAGTTCATCAAGTTGTAATTTTTTACATTATAGAGGAATCTTTTCTCATCATTCTCTATTCTTAAATGTATACTGCGATATTTTTAATTTTTGGTTTAGCAAGACATGTTGTCAATTAGTGCCAAAATACTTAGTCACTTTCATGGATACAGTGTTGACTACGCCAGTGCAACCCAAACAGTTATAGTGTAACCCAAGAAGTTGCACTGTCGCTCAAGCTGATAGTGGCAACTAATGTAAGCCATGTCACTAGCTCTGAGTGATCAGTATGAACCGAGCACCCAGTGTCACCCAAATCCTAGACAATTGCCCGAGTGTTAGTATATCATCCTAGTGAATTACTAGACCCGAGTAATAGTATTGGGTTGACATAGTTATTATTGCTTTATATTATTGTATGACATGAAAGCTGAATTATGAAGATATTTGATTTGGATAAGATATATATGTAAGGTACTTTGTTTATCCAATTGTGTGTGAGAAAAAAAAGTATATATGTGGATATGAAGTGGCAGATTGATTAGAAGATTACAGAAGTATAACAGTGCAACATAGACTCATCTATCACATTCAGGTGATTATTTTTATATCAAAGGATCTCATTTAGAAAATCAGAGTTGCATTGAAGATCATCTACTGGTTCATCCTAACAGGTGCATTAGCAAAATCCTTTAACCACGTGGACTTAACAGTCCTTTACAAATCTCCTAACAAGAGTTGCATACTTTATTGTATTTTACAAAATCCTTTCACAAGGTGGACCTAATAGTCCATATTGCTCCTAATAGGATAGGCCATCAGAAGTGGTCAATTGTAAGCTCTAACAGGCTAAATTTATACTGCAGTACTAAATCATGTGGGTACCATCCCCACCCCAGTTTTACTTTCTATTTGGAAGGTTTTTGTGTAACCAAATATTGTGTCAAGTGTTGTAGATGATTATTTCTTTTCTGTTCTATGCATGCAATCAGATTAGATAATCTAATAAAGGACAAAAGAGATTAAGTTTTATTGGTTCCTGATTCACCCCCCCCTTCCAGTCACCTTGCATGTAATATATTTCCAACAATTGGTATCAGAGCTAAAGGTTCTCTTATCACATGTTTAACAACTTGAGCAAAGATCAAAGGCAATGGAAGTATACAGATTGGAGAAAGCCATTGAAAATGAAAAGATAGATCTACAAGTGGCCATGGATCAAATCAAGAAACTCAAGGAGCAGCTCTCTCTTTCCCTAAAAATAAGAAAAGATTTAGCAGCCCAAATGAATGACATGAGTTACATAAAAGAAAGAATTGAAGATTTTTGCAAAGATAGAAGTTTTGAAGAAGCTGATGTAGCCATTGAAGATGTACTTGCAAAGAATATCAATTTACATGAAGAATTCAGAAGGGTATGTGCAGGATCATGGTATGCCAAACTAGGCCTTAAGTGGCAATGAAAATTCAGAAAATCAAGGTTAGGAAAGTTGACGTAAAAATTTGGACAAGTTATCAATCTTATATAAAAAATGTGAAAGAAGAGAATATGTAGAAAATTGAATCTAGTTTCTAAGATACTATCCCTTCTTTAAAAAAAAATATTCTATAGATGGTGAAATTTCAAATTTCAATGTAGTAGTATGAAAATTTCAGGAAAAATATAAGAAGAAGGTGTATGTCTGACCACCTTAAACACAATCAAATGATAATATTTTATTACAAGATTATAGATATAAGCAGTAGACTCATGTTTGGATGTGACACATATTTTTTTGTAATTTTTTTCCAAGTAAATAATTAATTATAATTTTTCTACTACAAATTTTATAGAATATAAAAAATCACGTGTCTGACCACCTTAACTTAGTCTAAAATTCATCAAATTAATTTTTTTATAGTTTTTAATTGTAGTAGGAAAAGCATAGAATGTGACTCATGTTTTGGATTTCAAAAATGTTATAGGTCGTCTGAAAGATATATCTATTTTACTATAACTATGTGTATGGACTAAAAAGATAAGAAGTAGGCATATGTCTGACCACCTTAAACACAATCAAATGATAATATTTTTTTACTAGATTATAGATATAAGTAGTATATTAATGTCTGGATGTGACACATATTTTTTTGTAATTTTTTTCCAAGTAAATAATTAATTATGATTTTTCTTCTACAACTTTTCCAGAATATAAAAAATATCGTGTCTGACCACCTTAATTTAGTCTAAACTTCATCAAATTGAGTTTTTTTTTGTTTTTTTCTTGTAGTAGGTGAAGCATAGAATGTGACACATGTTTTAGATTTAAAAAATGATATACCATTTGAAAGTTATAGCTATTTTTCAGTCAGTCTACCAATCAGGACTTCTTTTTTACATCGTCAGTTTTTGGCATACCATGATCCTACACATACCCAGAAAGTTGAAGAGAGAACAAGAAATTCATTCAGTCAGATTATGTGAAGTCATGGAACAGAAGAATCAAGCAGAAGATGAAATAAATTTGGCACAAGAAGCTAAGGGATTGTTGAACTTAAGATTAGAAGAAAACTAAAATGAAATCCATTATTTGTTACTTCAGCAAGAAGATTTGGTAAATCAACTCAATAGTGCAAATCAAGAAGTTATCAATCTAAGAACTGAGAATGAAAGACTACAAAATGATCTCAACACTGAAAGGAAAACAAATGAAAGTATGATGAATTCACAAGGAAGCATGGATTAGTCAACAAAACTCAGACATCATGGACAAACTGGATTAGGTTATATTGAACAAGGTGAATCCTCACAGCAAGGAGCTCAAAAGAACATGAAACCTACATGTAATCACTATGGTAAGTTAGGGCATACATTAGATAGGTGCTGGAGAAATGGAAAGTCAAAATGTAATGGTAAATGCTATAGTTGCAAAAAAATGGACATAGAGCAAGTGAATGCATCGAGAAACCAAAATTTTGAAGGAAAATGTTTCAAGTGTAACAAACAAGGTCATAGATCTTCCAAGTGCAGAACTAAGAAGTGAAACCTTGCTGAACAATTGGCTAAAGAAATTTTTGGTGGGGATTACAATAAATGGAGAAGATGTTGTCAGTGTGGTGAATATGGGCACGTTGGTGCAAATTGTGCAAAGACTCACCTCAGAAAAAGGAATCCTACAAAGAGATGTTATGTGTGTAAACAACTCGGTCATCTAAGAAAGAATTGTATGAATAGATAAAAAGTGGATACAGGTTTTTAGAAAGGCAAAGAAAAAAATTTTGAAGTAAAAACTTAGATGAGTCAGCAGTGGGTAAGGAGGTCTCCTGATAATTCAGACCAAAACAATGAAGAATCTAATGGCACCCAAAGTAGTGAGTTGGGTGGATCTACCATCACATAATAAAGATACAAGGAGATAACTGAAACTGTGCATAGAAGACATCATACATTAGTTCCAGACATGCTAGAAAAGTTAAAATCCACATACTGATGCATTAGGACACATTATGGTGCTAACTGAGTCAGGATCTTAGTTACACCCAAGCTAGTCTGGCTTAACCAAGTCAAGTCGGGTTGCATAGAGTTGGGAAGTTAATTTTTGTCGAGATTTTGAGTAAGCCTGGGAGAACTACCCAAGCTATGCCAGCTACTATGTACAGAGCATATAATGTAAATCTTTATGGTGAAAGTTTAATAAATGGTGAAATTGAAGGGTTATTGTTCACCAAGTTTTCAGTTTGCAGAGTGATTCAGAGCCTTTCTGGGTGAATTTGTGTTTGAAAGCTTTAAGTTGCAAATTTTTATCTAACCTCCGAGCACGATGGCATCTACATCTAGTAGCAAGGTTAAGAAAGGATCTAAGATGTTGGTGAGGTATGTTGTCTGCGAACCTCCAAAGTTTAAGCTTCATGTAGAAATTGCAGAGGAGATAGATCCAATGGGAGCTCATTCCTTGATTCCTCCGAAGGTATTGTTAATTAACAACATCCGAAGCTTCTATAACTGCAACATCCAAGATTTTGGAACAATTGAGATGAATTAATCATTTGGGAAACTGTGTGTGGATGGGAATCTGAAACCTGAGCACAAACACCTTGAAGTTAAGGGTTTAACTCACATTCTACATATGCCAAAGAACTTTCAGATCAAATGGATTAGGTTTATTTTGAGTCGTATTCATGACATGAAGATATGGTTGGAGCAGCCCATTAAGATCATGAAGACAATGATACATCGAGTGATATGGTATCCTATGCTCAACAAATCTAAGGCTACTAAAATCCTAACCAGAGATAAACTAGCTAATTTAACTCTTGTCAAGTGGGACAGAAGAGGCATGAGATTAAATGGGGTTACAGACATGGAATTGAAGTTTGGGATTCATGTAGTTGCTCACAAGATATAGAGTTCCAGTACACCAAATAGTGTATAGTGTGAGTTTATTGAATTGGCATACAAGGTGGTGAAGACCAATCTAGTATTTGACCTAGCCAAGTTGCAGCTCATCCAGCTAAGCAAGAACATGGAAAGCATATGGGCATCCAAGCCAAATACATGTAAGTTTGGTTCACTTCTAGTCTGCATATTCTTTTATATTCAAAAGTTCTTTCCTTCCAAGGGCATAGTTGTTTGGAAAAAGGATTGACCTATAGTCTATTAGATAAATGAATTCATAGCAGAATTAAGAGATAATTTTGAGAGTATCATGGATGGATACTTTGAGAGTTTCAAAGAGAAGATGCAGACTAGATATAGGATCCCTAAAAAATTGGTAGAAGACTATAAGGATGACATATGTTTCTTAGTTGACTGTGATAAAGTATACATTCAAGCAGTCAAGCCTAGAGTTGCATGGGTGAAACCTCTTGCATGTGAGGTTAACATTGATGAAACAAAAGATATCATTGAAGCTCTTGTGAATGAACCTGCCAATCCAAAAGCACCATACTTTGGCACCCATGAAGAAGCAAAGATAAGAATATCTTTAGAGATTGAGATTCCTAAAATACTAAAGAGAGGAAGGAAGAGAATAGAGAAATTTGAAAAGAAGTATGGAAAATATTCAGACTCTCCTCTTATCAATGAAAGCAAAGGAGATGACATCAAGACAGAAGAAGATGAACCTAAAAAGGAAGACGAAGAGGTAGATGCAAAGCCTCCTAATAAGAAGAGGCTAGCCCCTAAGAAATGAAAGATCTCTACCCCTTTCATCACCACAAGAAAATCTAGAAGGAAACTTATAATGCCAAAAGAAGATGATGAAGATGACACAGTCATATTCAAGAAGCCACCACCTACCTTCAAGGAGAAAGTTGAAGAATTGAAAGAAGGTAGAGGTATGGGAAATCTAAAATCACTAAAGTATGCCACTAGAACCAAAGATGAGAAGAAAATGGTTGTGGATGCATTAGTAGAGAAAATGGAAAAATGGAAGTATGATCCATTTGAGTTGAAAAGCCATATGTCTCAAGATCTTCTCAAGGTAATAATTGTTCCCTGGAGCAATGTAGTTCAGACAAAGAAGGATATTAGGGAAAAAAAACTTGAATCAAGTCATGCCTTCTATGAAAAATAAAGAGGTTAAAGAGGTAATGAACGAGTATGAAAGTAATCACACTCTGAGATACAGGACCTTTCAGATATTGAACAAAAGAATAGAAGATGTTGTGAAAATTGCTACAATGGTTTGGAAGCCTATATTTGAAGTCAAGGATGGAGACAAGGCTGAGGCATCGAGTATAGACCCTACTATGTAGACTAATGATGAATAATTACCTGAGGTGCAGATAATTGAAGAATCAAATGCTGAATAGATAGCAGTAGAAGTGATGGCATCTCTTTCCCAATCACCTATTCAGAACATCCTATCTCTAAGCAAGGATAAGACTACATAATCTACATCTAGACTAGTAGGAACCGAGCATTAGGCTCCACCTACTGGTGGGCTATGCCTGATCGAGTCACAGAAGGACAAGGTAAATATTATTTTAGTTAGCATTGATTCAACAATTGGAATTGATTCTGTAGATGATATAGTAAAAGTGAATGACCTACTTCAATTAGATACTAAGGTTAAGGATGAGGAAGGAAAAGGTAAGGAAATTGTTCCTTCATCTAATCCCAAGATCAAAGGTAAGGAAAAGGAATTAAATACAGATGAAATTGATCTTGAGGAAGATATTGTGATTCCAAATTGGGATCTTTCCAACTTGTCAGTAGAGCAAATGGATATACTTGGAGAGCTATGGAAGAAAAGAGCAATCCAAAAGAAGCTCTGAGAAGAGAAAAAGAGGAACAGAGTGCTACAAGACATAAAAGGTATATTCCAAGATGCACTAGAGATAGAAGTAAATGAGAATGAATCTATTATGGACCAACCTGACATAGTTCACAAGTTTAACACAAACTTAAGTGGTCGAGAGAAACTACTACAAAAGGTAAAAAGAAAGTTTGAGAATGAGGTTCTAGAGAATGTTGCAACAAAGATTGCAATTGACCAAGTAAAGATAACAACTATCATTATCTCTATAGAAACCATTGTAAATAATTTATTGGAATTATTTGTAAAGTTTAGTGATACTTCCAACTTTACCATGGGAATCAAGAAAAAGATGATAAAGGTGTCCACAGATTTGATGGAAAGTACAAACCAGTTGGCACTTAACCCTAGTTCAAGTTCAACACATTTTGTGAAGATCAAGTATCTGACAGACATGTAGGCTGAACTATAAAGGGAAGAAGCAAGAACAAGGGAATCTCTTACATCTATGCAAAGACAAATCCTTCAACATATGGATGTAATGCAGAAAAATATTGCTCATGCCAAGACACTCATACATGACAACAACTTTTTAGTTGCATAGCTTATGATGGAATTGTTAGCAGAGGTACAGATTGATTTTCACATCCTGAAAATATTGCAAGACAATTGGGACAATACTCTGTCTCAAATTTTGAAGGTACGTAGTGATTTCCTATCCTATTTTGGTATTACCTTGTAGATATATTTTTGGCATTTGTGTCAAAAATAAGGGGGATAGTTATTGTATATACACAGAAGGAAATAAATGTACAAAAGACAAGAGAAGAAGAGATAGATATATATATAGTAATATTACAAAAAAAAAATTGAAAAAATAAAATAGTCAGTTATAACTGAGAAGCAGTCAAAACTTGAGCAAGTACCCAAGCAGATGGAAAGGGGGAGTTTTGACTCAGCAGTTTGATTAGAGTTTTTGCATGATAAGTGTTTTTTTCACTAATTGTTAGTAATAACTGAGAGGGGGGTGTATCAGTGACCTCAAAAATTTATCCTCTAAACTTAACCACCAATCTATAAACCTCAGATTATTATGTCCCTACAAGATGCATGCCATGAAATACTTTATAATGATTAACTATCTATTAGTTTTCCTTGTATATCCTTATTCTCCTTGATTACCGATAAGCAGTATAACTATTTACCAAAACTCAGTAAATAAGCAGAGTATACCAATCAATCCAGAAATGCATATGTGAAATGTAAAAGAGTAAAGTAATAAACCTTAAACACATAACACATGGATTTTAACGTGGAAACCCTGTTAAGGGAAAAACCACTGGGACTGGTACCCCAAATTTTCACTCTTCTGAAGTGAGCCCTGTTAGGATCCAACCCTATTAAAGGTGACAAACACACTGTTAAGTATGACCTTGTTAGAGGATTTTATACATAGAGGTTGTCACTTAGTATCAGGCATCTATTTCTACCATCCTTGAATCAGCCTCCTTCTTAGACTGTCAATAGGTATTGGGCAAGTCCAATGCTACTTTCATGAATCAACCTTTTTGGTACTCCTTGGGATGTACCTCAATATATAGAAGATTTTTAAGTCTTGCTCGGTTAGGAGACTTGATGCTTCAATGGTTAAACTGAAACACTATGACCTATTCATATTGCAACTTTGAATTGCATATTTTTAGATCTATTTAAGTACATTACCTCTTTGATCAATGTATCAATTCAATCCTTGTGCTCTAGTACTTTCTACTTTGTGATGTTATGCTCACTGTTTGTCGATGTTTTCTAAATTCATTAGCTCTTCTTTAGCTTGATTGATCAGGACTATATGAAGTTATTCTTCATCAGTTTCTCTTCAGCATCCTATTTCATTAACTCCCCTTAATCCCTTTTCATGTATATGGAAATTAATTAAGCTTGTCTCTTATATAGACATGATATTCATTGTTTTTTTATTCTTGATTCCTAGCGTGATAAACAATCCAGCCAATTAGATTTAAATCATAACTCCTAATTTGTCTCGTAATTATCTTCTTGCTAATTGTACAAATCATCTTTATATTAATCACTTATCTTTGGTTGAATAAAACAAAGAAAACAACCAGTTAAGTTCTTATTTAGCTCTTGCCATCTAGATATTTTGTTGTTTTCTAAACTCTCTGATCTGTCGATCAACTCTGTAGTTAGTCATCGGTGACAACAGGCAGTTCCATCGGTGAGACTCTAGTTAGCTTCGTGATCTCCATCCATCAGGCATCATTGTAAATTTACTTGTCAGGCAACCTTGATTTCGCTCATCGGTCAACCTTCTGACTTTGCTCATCGGGCACTTTGTGGTTTTGCTTCATCGGACAACACTATAACTTTGCCCGTTGGGTATCACTGTGACTTTCATCTTTGCTCTGTTCGTTAGTGTGCACTCCGTCGGTGTTGTTTGTCACTTAGTGAATACATGACTTTTATGTATTACTGAAAGCATAACCTTGGTTCCTTTGATTCTCTAAAGTCTTTGGAATTATGTACATGACCGTATAGATGATATCAAATTGACATCAATGAAAATACAAACCATTAACTGATTTAATGCCTTGCATTATCTTCAACTTAACATTATCAAACATTCAATCAGTTACATGTCATCAATCTCTCCCTTTGGCATTGATGGAAACATACTATATTATCACACTATACTATTTCTAATACAATATGAAATACACCAGTTGAGATTTATCAAACTAACAATCATTTTGTTCTGATAACCGATAAAAATGTCTGACCATCGGTAAGCTCTGTTTTAGCTTAAATTTGATTCTTGCAGCTCTCTATCTTTCTTCTTCTGATGTGTTGTATTCTCTCCTTGTGTCAATTTCTCTCCTTTGACTGTTCTTCTCTTTTGATGTCTTTTTCTATTTTCAGTAACTCTCCCTTTGTATAATCTTTCCATACAATCTCTCTCCCTTAGGATATAATCTCTCCCTATTGGAGTAATCTGATAATGGATAATCTCTCTCCTTTTTCTTAAGAATATGATAATATGGATAATCTCTCTCCCTTTGACAATAATGCCAAACAAGTATCTCACAGATATCTGACATTTGTGTCAAGCAATATTTTTCTCTATCCATAGTATATTCCTTGAATTTCCCTTATCCATCAGCAATACATCAATATGCTTTGGTGTTCAGTGATGATATATACCTATCTGTATATAGATTTAGCTTTGAAGTTTATCTTTTTCCTTGCATCAACATGAATGATATTCTGATAATATGTAGGCTAATGCAGCCTTCAGTCATTTTACTGACTAGTAGACAAGGGTTTGACCCCTAGTCTCTTTCTCAAGTACTCAAATGTATCCTTGGGCAGTGGCTTGGTGAAGATATTAGTCAATTGTTCTTTTGATTGCACATACTCAAGTATCACCTCCTTTTATTGAACTTGTTCTCTCAAATAATGATACTTGATGGAAATGTGTTTAGTTTTAGCATGCATGACTGGATTCTTAGAAATGTTTATTGCACTGGTGTTATCACAATAGATAATCATTAGTTCTAAGATCTTCATATGTATACCTTCCAGTGACTTGTCGATCCATGAAATGTTTGAGAAATTTGCAGTAGCAGCAACATACTATGCTTCTGTAGTAGACTGAGAGATACATCCTTGCTTCTTGCTAATCCATGTGACAATTCTATCACCCATAAAGAATGCTCCTCCAATTGTGCTCTTCTAGTCATCAATATTTCCAGCCCAATCAGTGTCGGTAAACACCTTAAGTTCAAATTTTCCTTCTCTTCTATACCATAATCCATATTCCTCAGTATTCTTCAGATATCTTAGAACTATTTTCACAGCAGTCATATGTGATTTCCCAGGGTTAGCAGAAAATCTAGCAAGAATTCCTACTGCATGTGCAATATCTGGTCTAGTATGTACAACATACATGAGTTTACCTATCATTGATCTGTATAAAGTCTTATTTACGTCTGATGTCTTATCTTCCTTTCTCAACTTACATCCAGTAGCCATCACTGTTCTAACTAGTTTGGATTCTTCCATCTTGAATATTTTTAGGACCTCTTTAATGTATTTGGACTCTGTAGTGAAAATACCTTCACTTTGTTGAATGATCTGTAGACCAAGAAAGAACTTGATCTCTCCAAACATATAGATCTCAAACTCTTTTCTCATCTCATTAGCAAATGATTTGCATAGCATATCATTGCCTCCAAATATGATGTCATCAACAAATATTTTAGCAATCAAAGTGTTAGCATCAATATCTTCCTTTAAATAAAGATTACTATTTTCACTAGTCCTTACAAATCCAATACTTATTAGATAGGAATGATATCATTCATACCAGACTCTAGGATCTTTTTTTAATCCATACAAGGCTTTGTGAAGTCTACGTACCATGTTTCTCTTGTTTGTTTCCACAAACCCTTCTGGTTGCTCAATGTATACCTCTTCTTCAAGTATTCCATTTAGGAATGCTTATTTGACATCCATCTGGTATACCTTGAATCCTTTCAATGAATCATAAGCAAGTAGTATTCTTACTCCTTCTATCCTAGCAATGGGTGCAAAGGTCTCTCCATATTCTATACCTTCCTCTTGTGCATACCCCTTGCATACTAGTCTTGCTTTGTTTCTTGTGACTTCTACATTCTCATTCAGCTTATTCTTGAATATTCATTTAGTACTAATGACATTCTTTCCATCTGGTCTTGGCACAAGTGACCATGTCTTGTTCTTCTCAATATGCTCAATCTCATCATTCATAGCACTTATCCATTCTTCATTATCAAGTGCAACATTGATAGATTTTGACTTAAACTCACAAATTAGACAACTTGAGTTTAAAGATGTACTTCTTGTTCTTGTACCAGCTTTCTTATCTCCTATGATCTGGATCTCTGGATGGTTCCTTCTTACATATCTTGCAAGTATAGGTACAACTCTTTGTGTATTAGCTTGATCATCATTCTGTTCTTCATCACCTTTCACATTATCTTGATTATTATCCTGACCGTTGGTATTTGCAGCCTGCCCATCGGTTGCAACATTCTGTTGTTCTGGAATTAAGCACTATTTCTCAGGTAGAGTGTTAGGTTCTTCATAGTATACCAACTTGTTGTAGTCCTCTGGTTCTTTTGTGCTTTCCAGCTCATTATTTTCTACAAATTCATCTATCTTTACATTTGCACTTTCAACAATTTTGTTAGAAGCCTTGATAAGACATTTATAAGCTTTTCTCTTGGTGGAATACCCTAGAAAGATACCTTCATCACTCTTGGCCTCAAGATTTGCATTTCTATCATCATTTAAGACATAACATTGACTACCAAATATTTTGAAGTAAATTACATTGGGTGTTTTACCATACCATAGCTCATAAGGTGTCTTCTTTGTGTCCTTCTTCAATTGTACTATGTTTAAAGTGTAGATAGCAGTACTGACAGCTTCCCTTCAGAAGATTTGGGTGATGCCTTTTTCTATCATCAGTGTTCTTTCACAATCAACTATGGATCTGTTCCTTCTCTCAGCAATGCCATTTTGTTGTGGTGTTCTTGGTGCAGAAACCTATCTTTTTATACCATGCTCATTACAGAAATTAGTGAATTCATCTGATATAAACTCTCTTCCTCTATCTGATCTTAAGGGTAAGGGTTTATGTCATGGTTAGAACCATGATTGGGGTTAAGTTTTTGATTAGGGTTAGGGTTAAGATTAAGATTAGGATTATGGTTAGGATTATTGCTAAGGTAAGGGTTTCCATCAGGGTTAGTGTTAAGGTTTTTATTAGTGTTAGCATTTAGGGTTACAATTAGGATTAGTGTTTAGGATTTAGATTGGGGTTTACATCATGGTTAGTATCGTGGTTTGAGTTAAGGTTTTAATTATGATTAGAGTTAGGATTAGTTTTTAGGATTATGATTAAGGTTAGGGTTTACATCATGACTGGTATTATCAAACTAATCTTAAAAATTGCTTAATAATTTAATAAAAGAGAACCAATAAAATTTTAGTAGATCTATTAGCAATTATTTTTTAGTTAATTTTGTTAGAAAATAATTTACATTTTCTTAATTAATCAATATTCACACCTGGTATTCCTTTTTATGGGTTAGTGCACCAACATGGTGTGCAAAAAAGTGGTCACCCACCAAAAAAAAAAAAATCCCTAACACAATTGCATTACTCTAAATTGAAATAAATTAATTGGACTTATGTTTGTAAATTTAAAATACAAGAATGAGGCTAGTTAATAGGCCTAGATAAAAAGGTTGGGTCTTGGGGGCCTCATTTTCCTCCATTAATTACCCCCCTTTTCACGTGTTTTATTCTTTAGTATATGTTTCTCAAATTCCTCATCATCAGGTTTACACATCATCAAGTGGGTATTTGTAAAATTACCACTATAATTTTACACATCATTTGAGTTTTCTAACCATATAAAGTTTTTAATCTTTTGACAACATTAGCATATTAAATTTTAATTTTCTTTACCAGTGTCTTGACAGTCCTCATATTACATATTACTGTTCTAAACTAGATTCTAAACACTTTTTTAAAAAAAAGTTTGCATTTTTAAATTATTTTGATGCAATTTATGCCCAGCGCACAAACAGGTACCAGCTTTTTAGGATGCGATCACTTCAAAAAATCTTAAATAAAAATACTCAACGCAAAATTACAAAAAAATACACAACTTCTAGATCTCAATCTTACCTATCATCCTACCAAAGGGTTTTGCAAAATACTAAATCTAACTATATATTTTGTGAAGCACATGGAAACATATATGTTATTTTTTCGAAAAAAATCAGGAACAATTTTTCTTGCGGGAGAGGTTTGACCCTCTTAATCTTACCCATTTTTAAAAAACTTTAGTAGTTTACTAGAAACTTGAGTCAGATTACTAAAATTATTGTTATTTTCACATTTTATAATTTTGAGTGCATGACTTTGAAATTTCTCTTTGAAGTTCAAGTTTACTTGATTTAGGCAAAAAACAAAAGTCTCCACTTATACCCCTTTTTGTACACCATCTTGGTGCCCTTACCCTTATGAATTGATTTTTTAATTGCTCAATCTTTTTATCTCTCATAGATACTATTCATGACTTGTCCAATTCATTTTGGCCCAACCTATTTTTATGTTACATAGTTTTGTCGAGAGACTGACCATGGTGTAGTTTCAAATTTACTCATATTTGGTATATCCCCATTATATTTTGAACTTGGAGGCATCTCTATCTTCCAATTAAAATTTCTTTAAATAAGTAAACATTACTTGTAGTGTCTTTAAATAATGGAGTCTTTGTAGGTAAAAAAAAATTATAACTTTTGTTGTAGGTAAAACTCTTTGATGTGTCTATTTTACAATTTTATTTTTTAAATGACATGATAATTTAAATTTTAAAATCTAAATGAAGAGTTGTAGTTTAAAAAGTCTAATTGATCATATATATTTCATTATGTCAACTATTGACATTTAAATTTACCATAAATATAATAATATCACATTCAAATTCTAAATATTTTGGTCAATTAAATCTCTATGCTCATTACAATTTGATAAAACAAAATTAAAAATTAAAAAATTTCTCTTCTCATATTAAACATTTATTAAAATGAGAAGCATTTATTTTCATTAGAAGAAAATATTGAATTGAATTGAAGTGAATACCATTTCATCCAAGTAAGGAGGAAGATATTTGAAACATCATTAGATCTATGCAACAAATTATACCAACCTTCAAGATATTTGGCTCCCATTTTCTATATGAATAAATAAAATAATTAAATAAAATAATAAAAGAAAATTTATATATTGAGTAAGAGAATTAAAAATATTAAAAATGTATATTTTTAAATGAATTTGCATTCAATGAATGAAACATTAAAATTTTATATATAATAAAAAGAATGAAAAAAAAATTGTAAAAGTCTTAAAAGTAAGAATAAATTATAAAGGGCTCGCAGGTTTGTGCCAGTCTTTGTTATCCATAAAAAAAAATTATATGCATAAGAATAAATGATATTTTTTTTTAATTTAAAAATATAATTTTTAAATGTTTTCCTACTGATTTTTCATAAAATCAAGAAATCTTTTTTTTGTAAAGATAAGAATAAATAATAAGTCTTTTGAAATTTATAAATAAAATCTTTTTATATTTTTTCTACTCATTTTTCATCAATATTTAAGTTCTTTTATATTAAAATTTGCTTGTTATATATATATATATATATATATATATATATATATATATTTGTCAAGATTGGAATTTTTTTTAAGTCTCCTAAATTGATAAGTAAATAAATATTTTAATAACTTTTCTATTGACTTTTTGTCAAACATATAACTTCTTGAATTTTAAAATTTATTTATAAAGTCAAGAAATTATTTTTGTAAAGATAAGAATAAATAATAAGTCTTTCAAATTTATAAGTAAATCTTTTGATGATTTTTTAATGAATTTTTATCATATATATATAACTTCTTTCACTTTAAAACTTATTTATAAAAATCCACAAATCATTATTGTCATTTTTCAGTCAAACAACTACAATATTGTACTGATGATGAATTGTATCCAATGTTGCATGGCTCTTAACAATACCATCAAACAAACTGGTCCAATTCTCCCATTGTTAAAATGATTCACATGTTGTTGACAATCCATTTGAAAATGAGATGACTTGTAAATATAGATGTCCAAACATTTAATTGGAATATTATTAGCGAGTAAAAAAGAGCTTGGAGATTCAGAAGAATGTGAAGTTTCTTAAAGAGAGAGAAAGTGAAGAAGTTTATGAAGAAGTTTTTCTTGGGAAGCGTGAAAATGTTTTTTAGTTTGGAAAATTCTGAAGAAATTGTCAAATTCCAAGAAAGAGGAATTTTCTACTGTAAGTTTAAAAACTTGTGAAAAGGCAAGAATTCGTGGAGAAAGAAAATCCTATTATAGAGAAAAGTGGAGAAATTTGATAAATTTCCAAATTTTCTCCTTAATGGATAAATTGGTCTATTTTTTTCATTTTCTTGCACATTCTTATGTTCATTTTGGTTTATGTTTGGCAGGAGGCTGAGAATGGCAGAACCCAGAGGAACAAGCATGACAAGGAAGCGGTTGATAAAGAATGAACAAAGGGGGTTTTATCCAGAATTATTTCAAATTGGTCAGAAATTGGAGATACTAACCTTGGATGCCTAAACATGATTGAATTTCATAGAAGAACGTTTGGGTACAAGGATCATCAGCTGACACATCTGACCAAACTGAATGTAAGTTACTTCAAAGTATTTGGAAGTAGGTGTTATATTCTTAAATATACAAGAGATGGTAAATTTGACTCTAAAGGAGATGAATGAATATTCTTGGGATATTATACTAAGAGAAAAGCCTACAAATTTTTGAATAAGAATACTAACAAAATTGTAGAAAGTGCAAATGTGAGGATTGATGAATTTGTAGAGAAGAATGATGAAGACAGCAAGAAGGAACTCAAGGATTATCAAAAAATTAAATCTATGTACAAACCAAGATTCCTGACACCTTGTACCAAAAGAACAAACTGAGGAAGAAGATGAGTAGAGAGAGCTTCCACCGAATGATGGAAATGAAGAGATATCAATGACTACCAAGCCTGTGTTGGAAAAGTATGTAAAGAGAAACCACTCACTGAGTAAAATTATTGCAGACAAGACTATTGGAGTTCTGACAAGAAGTGAGGTAAGAGAAAACGCATGCTTAATATCTAAACTTGAACCAAGAAAAGTAAAAGATGAATTAGAAAGTGAAGATTGGATAAAATCAATGAAGGAAGAGATAGATCAAATTCAAAGGAATAATACATGAACTTTGGTACTGAGACCAAAAGATAAGAATGTAATCAGTACTAAGTGGATTTTCATAAATAAGTTGAATGAGCATGATAATGTAATCATAAATAAAGAAAGATTAGTTTGCAAGGGGTATACACAAGAAGAAGGAATTTACTATGGTGAAACTTTTGCAGCTCTTACTAGATTAGGAGTAAGGATTCTACTAGCATATGAGTCTTATAAGGGATTCAAAGTTTATCAAATGGATGTACGTCTGCATTTCTCAATGGTATTCTTGGAGAGGAAGTATATATTGAACTAGCTAAAGGATTTGCTGGGAATACTAGTCGAGACATGGTATGTAAATTGCAAAAAGCACTATATGGCTTGAAACAAGCACCCCAAGCATGGTATGAAAGATTATACTCATATCTAATCAAAAAATGATTTCAAAGGACTAGTGATAAAAACAATGTGTATCTAAAATGTGATAGTACTAACAAATTTTTAATTTCTAAGATATTTTTTGATGACATTATCTTTGGACACAATTAAACATTGTGCAAATATTTTGCCGAGGAGATGAGAAAGGAGTTTGGAATGTCTATTATTGGAGAGTTTAAATTCTTTCTTGGACTTCAAATTCAATTGGTAAAGGATGGGATCTATATTAAACAGTCAAAATATATTAAGGACATCCTAAAGTCCTTTGGTATGGATGACTCAAAACCGGTTGGAACACCAATGGTCACTGGCTGCAAGTTATCTAAAGATGGCGAGTCACAAGAAGTCAATGAGACACTCTACTGATCCATGATTGGTAAGTTGCAAAATGTAGTGCACAACAAACCCAATATTGATCATGCAATAGGGATTGTTGCAAGGTTTTCTTCTAATTTTAAGGAAACACATATGTCAATAGTTAAGAGAATTTTTAGATATTTGAAAGACACTAAATATTTTGGCCTACTATACAATAAGGGAGGAGAATTTGACTTGAAAGTCTATACTAATGTTGATTGGGTTGGAGACATTGACAACATAAAGAGTACAAGAGGAGGAGCTTTCTTTCTAGGAGAAAGTCTAGTTACATGGCCAAGAAAGAAACAAAGTTGTATATCATAGTCTACTACCAAGGCTGAGTATGTTGCTGGAACTATGAATTGTGCAAATAGTGCATGGATCAAATACTTACTAGAAGGTATGTAAGAAGAGCTCACTGATCCAGTCACTATCTATTGTGACAATACAAGTTCTATACACATATCAAAGAATCTGATAATGCACTCAAATACCAAGCACATATCTATCAAGTATCATTACTTGAGAGAGAAAGTACAAGACAAGATTGTAATGTTGGAATGTGTAAATTCAAAAGAAGAAATTGCTAATATATTCACCAAACCACTACTAAAGGATTCCTTTGAGTATCTCAGAGGTCAATTAGGGGTCCTAATCCTATCCAATATTCATTAATGCAAGAGGCATGTTGAATCAATTATAGGACACATTAGAATATCTGAATTTTGAGTTGATGCTAAGTAACCATACTTTAGGTGATGCCTAAAGTTGTGAAAGGATTTATGTATGCAAAGAGAAATCAGTACATGCAAGGTATGATTCACTACCTGAACAAGATTTCAGGAGTATGGATATTTGGCATTATTTTCAAAGAGGGAGAAGTATGTAATTGATGATTCCACAAGGGAGAAGTATAGTAAGTAAGTGACAAGTACAAGTAAAGGAGACTACATGTAAGAGGGAGAATATGACAGAAGGAAAAAACAAGCTAAAAGGGAGCAGAGATAGTATAGAGAGATCAGAGTATACCATCACCAATTGATAGTGTTTTCATCAATTCCAAAGAGGGAGATCATTAACCAAATGATTGTAATGGTGATGAAGACTGAGTTCAGAAGAATACGAACAAGTAGAATGGTTAGATCAGTTGTTAATTTGTCATTGATGTCAAGCAATTGATTTCTGGTTTATATTACGTTGCCATATCAATCAAAGAGAAACTTAATTGGGCACATAATAAAGATCAGACAATGATGAGGAGCTATTGGTATAATTATTTTTTACTTAATGTTTGATGTTGTTAAGTCAGTAAAGAAGACAGGTCAAGCTGGTAAAGGGAACAACCTAGTTACCAAGAAGTGAATTTTTAGTTGGTCGAGAAAAGCAAAGATAGTCACCGAGTGAAGTTGACAACCAAGCAAGGTCATTTATCAAGAAAGGTTGGTAACCGAGAGAAGTTGGACACCAAGTGAATATAATCACCAAATTCACTGAGCACAAAACCTAGTTTGAATAGAGATTGGATTCAAGGATCAGATGAATTTAATGTGAAAGAACAAAGATCAAGAAGATGCTAAGGACAAAGGCCAATTTTGTTACAAGATCTAAGGTCATGAAAATTCAAGTTCAAAATCTAAGATGTAGATTAAGCGGCAAAAGAAAGTTGTGAGTTCCAAGAAAAGTGTAAGTCACGAGGAAAGCTTAACCACCTAACCAAATTGTAAATACATTATATCAGTTCATTTGAGATGATTTGATGGCTAAGAACAATTGAAGGGAAACATAATCAATAGGATTAAGAGGCAAAAAAGAGGCCTATATATTGATGAGTTTGTATGTTTATACAGAGATGCTGGCGAATTGAATAGTCGAAGAGTTAACGAGAAGAGTAGTGAAAGAGTTGGAGAACCAGTCCAGAGGAGAGACTGATGAGTTATGGATTCCAGTAAGTTTTTTGAGAGTGAACAAGGGATCTGATCAAGGAAAGGTTAATTGCAAAATCACATGTCAAATTAGTACATTGTTTCTTACTAACATTTGTAATAGAAAATCTCTTAACCGAGTGGACCTAAAATGTCCATTTGTAAATCCTTGAGAAAGGTAACATTATAGGATGAATTTTTAAGCCCTTTGACCAGGCCACTCCTAATAGGGTGAAGACCTTAATAGGTCTAAGGTAAATCCCCTAACAGGGCCACATCTAACAAATGTGCATTGTGTTCTTTAACCAAATTGGCTCTTAACCGAGCATACTTCAGAAGATTATTTCTTTTTATGAGTGAAAATTCTCAGTGAGGTTTTTCTCAAATTGGGTTTCCTCGTTAAATCTGGTGTTACATGTGATTCTTGATAAATATGAATGTTATTTCCTTATACTATATGTTGTTTATCATGTTTGTGAAGTGTTTACAAGTTTTGGTTGCTGATGTTATTTGAATCACTGAGTTTAATCAGAGGCTTAGTTTTAAAGTGTTAAGTTACAATATTTTATGATTCATCCCCCTCTCCATAAACCATCATTAGAAGGCTAAACCAACATGATGTACATATTGATAGTAGTAGTAAAGCTTATGTGGTTAGTGTTCCTACCAACAACATTTTTGAAGATTCCATGACTAATTCTTTAGTTAAATATTTTGTATTGAATGATCATGCTAATTGCATTTCTACTAAAGGTCTTGTGGTTGATACCCATACTAGTAGTAATGATGAGAAATCAATATCTAAAGATGTTCCTACTAATAATGTTTCAGCATGTAATAATGTTGAAAATCTTATATTTTCTAATATTAATGTTGTTGAGGGGACTATCTTTGAGGAATCCATACCATACACTATTGTTTGGAATGTTGTTGAAAATAAAGATTCAATGCCTAGTATTGTTCTCAATGATATCATTAATAAGAACTTTTTACCAAATAGCTTAACTAGTTATGATATTGAAGAAGTGAAAGCATTAGTTACACAATTGGATAGAAGAAATGATTGGTTGATAGATAGTGATTGTTCACACCACATGACTATTTATATATTTTAGTAATAATAGTCCACACGCACAACTAAGAGGGGGGTGAATCAGTTGTGAGGCAGATTATTAAACTTTATAAACAAAAACTTCAATTCAGATGATAACATGGTAAATGCCAACACAATAACACAATCCTTTGTTGTCAAGGTAGCCCTGTTAAAGGTAGAACCCCGATGGGAACTAGCACCCACAAATAATTTACTGAGAGTATAGTATCCATGTTAAATATTTAGTCATGTTAGGAGCTTATTACAACATTAAAATACATAGTCTCTATTAAAGGATAGACCCTATTAGGAGTTAAGAGAAATAGTGGGCTCACTGCCCATGCACACTGCCCAAAGAAGGTCAAAGCCACCCTCAAGGATTGACAATCCTAGCAAATGTATATAAGAAATATACAATCCAGTGAACTGTCTGATAGCAACTATCTTTTCTTGGTTAGTTCCAACGAAGTACTATAATCACAAACTCTGCTCTACATCTAGCAGTCAATCAAGCTTCGCAACTTCCATACTTCTCTGCCTTTAAATTGCCTTCACATCATTCCATTCTCACATCTTTTCAAAGAGAAAATATCTCCCATATATACCCTATTACAACAATTGATTAGGTCAACCAATTAAGCTTTCCCAATATACAAATAATTGATTAGGTCAGCCAATTGAGGCTTTCCCAATATACAAATAATTATTTAACCCCTTGCTAAGATACACACGGTACCTATAACAAGTATACATCAATTACAATACATCAGATATAATCTAAGATCCACAATTCATGCTTGCAATCTACAATACATGCTACATCTCTGAAGTTGGCCCCAAATAGGTCTCCTCTAGAACACACACCACAGCTGTTGTCACCAACAATAAAATGACTTGTGATCAACAAAAAACATTTGTCAACATGTCTTGTGTCATCCCTTAAGCTCACATACTCTTAATTATCATCATCTATAATATATCCTCAAAAAATAGAGACTCGCTCTGTCAAGCATCACTGTCACAGTCTAGAAACCATTCTTCACAAAAATATCTATAGCAACCTCAATATGTAATATTAATCCAAGCGAGCCTAGGAATTGTTAGAATAACTGAGAGGAGGAGTGAATCAGTGGCCTAAAATATTAATCCTTAAATCAACCCAAAATCTTATTACCACAATTATAAGCCTCTTAATTATCTTCAGTCCTACAAGATGAATGCCTTGAAATAATCTTTATCAAATAACTATTGGTCAGAGTTCAATGTTTATCCTTATACTTAAGATTTACTAAATAACAGTCTTTATTTACTGAAAGACAGTAAATAACCTAGTGATTACCGATAATCTTGTTTTAACAATGTGTAAAGAAAAAAATGAAAGCAATGACTCATAAACACATTTGACACATGGATTTTTAACATGGAAACCCTGTGTAGAGATAAAAATATCTATATAGATGTGGTATGGGGTACGGTATGGTGGAAATGTATAGGAGGGGGTTTGATTGATTGATTTTGTGGGTTTTATTATAATGTAAGATTAAATAGTGAGGAAGGTAAGATTGTCCTCTTAATCCTAAATGTGTTAAAGGGATGATCCAAACTGATTAACCCTAAAGAAAGGATTAATGCATAAATGAATCAACCTATTAAGGATAGAGATAAAGAGAAAAACCCTAGCTTCCTTTTTATAGAAAAGAGTGTGTAATAGATCTAGGAAGATTAAAACTTTAATTGAAATGAATTGAAGACAAGTACTAACCTCAAACTGTAATAGATCTAAAGAATTCTATTTTTGGGTGTTTGTACTGAGTTTTTGGGAATTCTACAACTAGATTTGTAACAGAAACACAGAGACAAAGAAAACCTAGAAATATTTTCCAGATCTGGCTCTGTTCTGATTCTGACCAAAAAATGAATGTCACCTTTGACCCAAAAATTTTGATTTTGACCCGGAGAAAAATGTCGATTATTACCCAAAAATGAATGTCACCTTTGACCCAAAATTTTTGATTCTGACAGAGAAAAATGTCAATTTTGACCCTTAAATGAATGTCACCTTTGACCCAAAATTTATGATTTTGACCCAGAACAGAATGTCGATTCTGACCCAAAATGTCTAACATAAAATCTATTTCTGGATCCCAAAAAATTTTCGAAAAGGGTATCCAGATCTACACTCTAATTCATTGTTCTGAACCTGTCCCTACAAGAAAAATGGTTTTTTTTGGGGGGGGGAAGGGGTTTGCCTTGGTCAAACCCTAGTTTTGGAATTGTATCATCTTAAAATGGAAGAACTTCCATGATAAGAAAATCTATCCCTCCTTAGGGGATGTTTTTGGCCTCCATCACACTGTCCCTCCATTTTTGCATCATCCCCTACTTCTGTTCCAGTTTAGGACCCTGATTGGGCCTCTCCGAGCACCTTCTACCCTACCTAGCATGTTTTCCAGGGATTTTGACCCCCAAGGTCAAGGTCAACCTCAACCTTGACCTAGGTCAGGGTTGACCTTGACCCTGACCAGGGTCCCCCTTTCAAATCTGGAAGCCTGTCAGCTGTTGGGGGTCATCCAAAATTCAATTTTCCCGCTTCTAGGTCGGCTGTTTTGGGTTTCGAAGTGGTGATTCCTAAATTATATTTAACATAGGTCCTCACCTAGGGCTAAAGGATTTAATGGTAATTTAATTATCCTGTGTATGCCTCCTTAGAATATTTTGCCCTATTTTCATATAAAAGGGAGCTTTCTCCTCTCATTTTCTCTAAGTCTTCTAAGTACAAAAAGCTCTAACCAAGATTTTTTCAAGAAGCAAAAGGTTCAAGCATCCATTATTCTATGTTTTCAACCTCTCAATATGTTCAAGTCTTCCCCTCAAGCATTCAATTTCTCCATTGAAGATCAAAGATTAAATTTTTCAAGCCTTTGAAGGGATTAGGTTCAAGCATTCAAGATTCACCATTCAAACCCTAGATCTAGCCATCATGGTGGTGTGATCTTCCTTCAAGATCCTTTGTGCATTCTCAAGACTTATTCATTCTCTTCAAGGTGGATTCAAAGCATACAATCATGGAGGTTTATGGCTTCTATTGATTCCAAGCTTTCATATTTACATACTTGCTTACATTTGCATTACATTGGCATACCTATTTAATATCATAGCTTCATTCTTAGATTCAATTCTACTACTTGCTAGCATTCTATACTTTATTGATTTCAAGGTTAATTCCTAAATTGGGGTTTGACTAAGGCAAACCCCTCCCCCCCAACAAAAAAACCTCTTTTTATTGCAGGTATAGGTTTGGGACTATGGATTTGGACTCAGATCTAGATACCCTTTTTGGCTTTCTTTCAGGCTCTGTGAATAGATTTTCTATTGACGCTGTGCAGGTCATGGTCAACATTACTAGGTTAGGGGTGACATTTGTGGGTCAAGGTTGACCTTTTTCATAAGACGGTATCAGATTGGAAAAGGATTTTTGGGTTTTGTTCGTCTCTGCATTCTGGTTCTGGATCATACTTTAGATTTTCTAGAAGCAGTCTACAGACCTCAAAAAAAAAAATTGGATCTGCATTTCTTTAAGGTTGGTTCTTCTTCTCATCCTTTTCAATTACTGTCATTTATCATATCTACATTGTCAATTAACAGAATTTAAGATCTCCCTCTTTGTTTTCATTTCCAAATAGTCGATTCATTTGTGTATTAATCCCTCTTTTGGGTTGATTAACTTGGATCTTTCATTTGTGCATTTGAGGATAGAAGAGGAGCATCTTATCTTCCTCATAATCACATTTCAATACAATTAAAATTTAAATGTAAAGGTTAGGGAAATACACAATCAAACCCTAATAAAAATAAATAAATAAATAAAGATTTTTCTTCCTTTACATTTTGGTGAACCCACGATAGACAACTCCTTCTCTTTGGTGTTAGATTTACATCTTAGATTAAAATTTGCATTTATAAATCCAAAAATAAAAGTTTAAATACTCATAAAATATAAAAAAACACTTCTTTCATTTCATTCATTATGAAAATCTTTTGGTGTATGGCTATTTTTCTCATTATTCTTCTCTTAGCATCTCTTTATAGTACTTATTATGTGTATGAGACTATCCTCCATTTTATTACATTCATCACTCTTCATGGTGTGCTTGGTTATGCCATTATGAGATTGACCAATACTAGTCTCCGTACTTTTAGAACTTCTATTAAGGATGTGTGTAATGGACTCATTACTTGTTTGTATTATGTGAAGAATTTGGTAGATGATACACCATTGCCTAAGCTTCCTAATATTCCTCTTAACCTTCCTAATCCAATTCCTAATACTCCTACTCCTATTCTTCCATCTTCCATCCCTAGTTCTTCTCACACTTTTGTTGAGGCTCAAACTATGGTACAAGATGAGGATGTGCAAGAATT
>MU224275.1:628648-669106 GCA_018584345.1 Thuja plicata
GTCAAGGCTCTTCGCTAAGAATATGGTATACATTGTTGTTAAGATGGATATCTCCTTACCTTGTGAAGTAGGTATCCTCTTCCTCTTCCTTATCCTACCTAGTAGGTAGTCATGATAAGGAGGGGGGCATATACAGGGTCTCCCTTGTACTATAGTTTACATTAATTTACATTTTGCAGCATGCTAAATCCTTGGAGGTAATGCACACAAGTTGCTAAATCCTGAAGAGATATGCATTTTTACTTTTATTTTGCTAAATCCTTGGAAGGTAACGCACACAAGCTGCTAAATCCTGAAGAGATATGCACCCTTTTCTTTTTTCTTTTTTGTTAAATCCTTGGAAGGTAACACACACAAGTTGCTAAATCCTAAAGAGATACACACCCTTTTATTTTACAATATGCTAAATCCTTGAAAGGTAACACACATAAGTTGCTAAATCCTGAATGGAAATGCATTTTATATTCCATAGTGATACAAGAATGTGGATCTATGGATATTTTAAAAGCTGTCAGAAGACGCATTTACAATTACAAGCATAGTCTGTGGGTGAACCTGTTGGACTCTCCCTCCTTGGTGATTCATCGTAAGGTGGGCATCTAACTAGGTGAGGTAATCACTTTTCCTTCTCTCTCTTTCACTTTCATGCTAGTAGGATTAGATCATGAAGCTATGTTATCTATAGTATAGCTCTTGTCTTGCTTATGTAGTCATGTATGTTTTCTATGATTGATTTCTCTTTACTTTCATATCTTTATGTATGTATTTTGAGTTATAATCATTGGTCTAGGGACTCATTTCCTTGACTTGGTGATATTCTACCTCATTGCAATCCACCAAAATATTTTTCCTCTAACTTTACCGTGAGCATGTTCAATTTCCATACTCCCGCTAAAGTGGGGGCTTAATGTATCATCTTAAAATGGAAGAAATTCCATGATAAGAATGTTTAGCCCTCCTTAGGGGACATTTTTTACCTCCATCATACTATCCCTCCATTTTTGCATCATCCCCTACTTCTATGTCAGTTTAGGACTCTGATTGGGCCTCTCCGGGCACCTTCTACCCCACCTGGCATGTTTTCCAGGGTCAAGGTCGACCTTGACCTAGACCTAGGTCAAGGTTGACCTAAACCTTGACCTAGGTCAATTTCAAACTCAAAATTGACCTAGGTCAAGGTTGACCTCAACCATTACCAGGGTCCCCCTTTCAAATCTGGAAGTCTGTCGGCTGCCGGGGGTCATTTAAAATTCAATTTTCCCGCTTCTGAGTCGACTGTTTTGGGTTTCGAAGCTATAATTCATAAATTATATTTAATATAGGTCCTCTCCCAGGGGTAAAGGCTTTAATGTTAATTTAATTATCCTATGTAGGCCTCCTTATAATATTGTGCCCTAGTTTCATATAAAAGGGAGCTTTCTCCTCTCATTTTCTCTAAGTCTTCTAAGTGCAAAAAGTTCTACCCAAGATTTTTTCAAGAAGTAAAAGGTTCAAGCATCCATTATTATACATGTTTTCAACCTCTCAAGATGTTCAGGTCTTCCCATCAAGCATTCAAGTTCTCCATTGAAGATCAAGGATTCAAGTTTTCAAGCCTTTGAAGGGATTAGGTTCAAGCATTCAAGATTCATCATTCAAACCCTAGATCTAGCCATCATGGTGGTGTGATCTTCCTTCAAGATCCTTTGTGCATCCACAAGATTTATTCATTATCTTCAAGGTGGATTCCAAGCATACAATCATGGAGGTTTATGGTTTCTATTGATTCCAAGAATTCATATTTACATACTTCCTTACATTTGCATTACATTGGCATACCTATTTAATATCGTAGCTTCATTCTTAGATTCAATTCTACTACTTGCTAGCATTCTATACTTTATTGATTTCATGGTCAATTTATAAATTGGGGTTTGACTAAGGCAAACCCCTCCCCCCCAACATACAAACCTCTTTTTATTGCTGGTACAGGTTCGGGACTACAAATTTGGACTCAGATCTGGATACCCTTTTCGACTTTCTTTCGGGCTTCATGAACAGATTTTCTTTCAACACTGTTTAGGTCAGGGTCGTCATTACTATGTCAGGGGTGACATTTTTGGGTCAAGGTCGACCTTTTTCATAAGACAGTGTCAGATCAAAAAAAGATTTATGGGTTTTGTTTGTCTTTGCGTTCCAGTTCTGGATCATACTTCAGATTTTCTAGAAAAAGTCTACAGACCTCAAAAAATAGCATTTTCTAGATCTGGAATTCTTTAAGTTTGGTTCTTCTTCTCATCCTTTTCAATTACTATCATTTATCATATCTACATTTTCAATTAACAGAATTTAAGATCTCCCTCTTTGTTTTCAATTCCAAATGGTCGATTCATTTGTGCATTAATCCCTCTTTTGGGTTGATCAACTTGGATCTTTCATTTGTGCATTTGAGGATAGAAGAGGAGCATCTTATCTTCCTCATAATCACATTTCAATACAATTACAATTTAAATGTAAAGTTTAGCAAAATACACAATCAAACCCTAATAAAACAAAACAAATAAACAAATATTTTTCTTCCTTTACAGGAATTAACCTTAAAGTATAATTGAAATTGGATAAATAAACAAAGTAAATAAAACAATTCACCTTGCTTGTATAAAAACCCTTGTGGCAGGTTCAAATCCTTCAACCCACAAGTATGTATGCAACAAATAAATGTAGAATGTAGGATGTCTCAAATCAATGGCTCTTATATCTTCAACACCAATCTTGAATGGATCTAGGAGTAGAAAGAGGCTTGCATGGATGTGGATGGAGAAATATTCGTCAATAGGGCTCCATAAAGCTTGAATCCTTCAATGGCTACCAATGGATCACCTTGATGAATTGAATGCTTGAAGGTGCTTGAATTCTTGGATGCTTGAGAGTAGATGATTTCTCCAACACATTATGCATAGATTTTGGATGGATGAACTTGCTTCTTGCATCTTATGGTTAGAGAAAATGAGAGGAGAAAGCTTCCTTATATATCAATGTAGGGAACAATCTTCTAGAGAGGCCCACATAGGAGAATTAAATTTCACTTAGACCTATATCCCTAGAAGTGGACCTATATTAAATATAATTTCAAGATTCATTGCTCCGAAGACTGAAACCTTACCCAAAAGCGAGAATCAAACCTTTTTGAAGCCCGACATCTGGAAACTCTAGAAACTTGAAATCAGGACCCTGGGTCAGAATCGAGGTCAATTTTGACCTAGGTCAAGTTTGAGGTCAACCTTGACCTAGGTCAAGGTTAGGGTCGATCTTGACCCAAAAATTTTGATTTTGACCCTGAGGTAAAAAATCTCAGGTTTGCAGTTTAGGATGCCAGAAACAAGCTGAAGAAAACTGGGAAACGGGGTAGAATTGGGGGGAAAGACAGATCCAATTCAGAGACCCATTCAAGGTGCTGGACATGACCCTAAACCACCTACTTGGAGGGATAAACTAGTATACAATGGAAATGCTTCCATTTTCTAACTATACATTTAACCCCCACTTTAGCAAGAGTATGGACTCAATGCAAAATCTTGGTAAAGGAGATCACAAAGTAAAGATCATCTTATTGAAATCAAAGGGACAAAACAATCCTCAAGCCCTCAGGGAATTAAGTCTTTGTCAACCTAAGATTACAATAAGAGAAACATCATTAGTAAAAGAGGAGAGAGAGAGGGTGTGATTACCTTGCCCAATGAGAACTTATGTCCCATTGTGACCCACACAAGAAAACAATGCAACTAGAAAGTTGGAGTCGAACCGCCTAGTGAATGTGGCTACTCACTAGTCAACCCATTAGGGAGATCAGATCTTAAGGACACCTTCTGGCCTTAAGGGATCAAAACATTATAAAATTGAAACTAGAGGGATCAAGAGATCCATATAAATTTAAACTTGAAGGATCAAGAGATCCTATAAGGTGAAAATCCATGCTTTAAGGATTAGTCTTTAATCCATAAAGGGAAAAAGTTTTAATTTTGAAAATATTTTGAAAGTGTGTGTGTGTCCAAAACATGAGTAGAGCATATTCCCCCATATTAAACTCATTTCTAACACTTTAACAGGAGCAATGTCTTTAAAAAAAACATAACATACTCCACTGATTACGTTTCCACTACGAGATTCCCCCAAATGAAGACAAATCAAGGGAAATACCACGTAAACATACAAAGAACACAAAAGGGATGTACCTACTGTGGGGTTAGGATGATCATAAGATAATATGTATATGTATGATATTATTGCAAATGAATTGACATCATTCCCCAAAGAAAGTAGAACTACAATCACAATGGAGGAAAGAAAATGCAAGAGTTACGAAGAAGATTATTTTTAGACCACAACATGGAGACCAAAAAGAATCAGTGCTAGCATGTCGCAGATCCAAGCGGACTACACAAGGAAAAGAATTTACAAACAATAGCACAAGTACAAAATAACATGAAAAAACATATAGAAGAATAGAGATACATATAGAAGAATAGTACAACGGGTTTGATTCCTTTATCACCTTGCACCAACAAAGTAACAAGGATCCTATAAAATAATCTAACAACATTTAGCAAACACATTATGGGAGAAGCACAATACAACATGCAAATACATAAAAGGCTACCATGAAGGACAAGCCAATCAAGCACATCACCTACTCTCCCCATCTCAGTTTATAACATTTAGGGAAGGTGGGAAACTCATAAGAGGGACTATATCCAACACAGTAGGAATAATATCCAGTTCCAAGGATCCTCTTGGGAATCGCGATGTTTGTTACTAGGTGTAATTGTCAATTGAGTTGAAAGCATATGAGGTAAATCAATATCAATATCGATGGTCTCATATTCATAATTAGGATCAATAGGATCATAAAGAGTATCTTCCTCATCAAGATTAATTGAAATAGAATCTAAGATGTGAATAGAATCATCATAATCATTCATCTTAATATTAACATTAACTTCTTTTAACGCATCAGGCATAGGCTAGTCAAAAGAAGGTAAAGAATTTTGAAGAATAGAGGCATGGGCCCTAGCTTTATCCTAATGCTTCCTACGATGTTCATTAGAAGATTTGTTACATTTTTCTTTGTTTGAAACATGTTGAAAACGAGGAGGAATGACAAGTGGTTTCTTCACTGGTTCTATGGGAGGATTCATAGTAGGCTGAGAAGCAACACTGGGAGATTGATTAATAGAACTAGAAGTAATGGATAAGGGAGGTATAGAAGGAGTGGGAAAAAGACCATGGTTAAGATCTGTCTGAGGCATGCTTAACTCAACAATATTGTGATGTTTATAGGATTGGTATGAACAAAAATGTTATCAGGGAGAGAAGGACATGAATTAGGTAATGAAGGCCAAAAGAAATCTAGAGTAGCACAATCTCTAGGCCTAGAAGGTTGATACGAAATATGATTAATTTTTTTCACTTCTCCATTATGAATGAACTTAATACACTTGAAAATTAGAAGCAACGACATACATGGTAGTTATCCAAGGCAAACCAAATTTGACTTGAAACTAATCAAAAGTAGGAACTATAGTGAAGATAGTATCTATAAATCTACAACAAAGTTCAACAGGCAAGTTAATAGAACTAAGTGAAGGATAGAGAAAACCATTACAAGTTTGGATCCATATATCAGATGTATCATAATAATCACATTGTAGGTTTTTGATAAAAAGGTTTTCCTCAGGTAATGACATTTATTAAAGATGTGGGATCAACAAGACAACCACGTGTAGGTATCTTAGCAATCCTAGCATAAATATGAAAGGGACCATCAAGAACCTTAATAGTCTCAGAATCATCAAAGGTGATTGAGAGTTCCCTAGGTCATTTATCCTTAGTTTATTTCTGAGGTTTAGGTGGAATTTGCAGTTGAAGAGGAGGCGAAGGATCTTGAACAGTAGGTTGAGATGAAACAACACACTCCACAAGATTAACAATGTGATTGAGATCATCCATCTTAGAATCGTAAATAATATCCATGGAAGATAGTTGAACAATAGTTTTAGTATCATGTGTAGGTAATGGATTCATAGATATTTGAAGATTTTTATTAGGAGGAGAGATAGATTTGTTTCTACTACCATAAAAATCATCAATAGATAAAGCATTAGAATAGATTAAGTCTTTAACTTTATGTTTTAGGGAATAACATTTCTCAATATCATGGCCATTCTGACAATGGTATTGACAAAAGGCTTTACGATCAAAGGATTTTGATGCCATCTTAGTAGGAAGAAGAGGTCTAATATGAGGAAAAGTAATCATATTAGCACTTAACAACCTACTCATAATAGAATGTAAAGATTTGGAGAGAGGAGTAAATGTACAATTTAAATGAAAAGAAGCAGATGTAGAAGTAGCATTGTGAGATGCAAAAACAACTTGATCAGCGACTGTATCCACCTATTTATTTAACTTGACATAGTTGTTAGGTTTCTGAAACTTATTGGGATTAGGAGCAGCATCACTCTTATCAACTAGAATAGGAGCCATTGGAGTGTTGCTCTCAAATTGACTCACTTGTAATTAATAATGATGAAGTGTTGCACAAAGTTGTTGAAAAGAGGTAAATTTAGTAAGCAGAATCTTATCTCTAATATCCTTTTGTAAATCTGAAATAAACATATGTTGAATATCAATATCAGGAATAGGATATGAAATCAGAGCATACGAATGCTTAAATCTACCAATAAAATCAGTCAATTTTTCCTTAGTGTTTTGTTTTCAATGCATTAAATCAGTTAAGGAAACTTGTGGACCAATGTTATTTTGAAATTGGTGGGTAAAGGTATTAGAAAGTTTAGGAAAAGAATCAATAGAATAAGGAGGTAAAGAACAATACCATTGCAAGCCCTTATCACAAAAAGTTCTAGCAAACAAATTAGCTAAAATCCTATGGTCATGAGCATAATAACTACAAAGGATTTGAAATGTCTTAACATGAGTAACAGGGTCTCCCTTACCATTGTAATTCTCAAGAAGAGGAATATCGACTTGCTGAGGGACAGTAGCACAAATGATGTCTAAGGATAAAGGACTACCCATGTCACATGTAGGAATGCTAAACTTAGATCGAGTTAAGGATGCAAGTTTTTGTTGTAAAGATGGCATAGTTTGAGCCAAACTAATGATTGTGGAATCATTAGAAGAAATACAAGGCATCAAAACATTGGGAACACTAGGAAAAGTGTAGGAAGCGGCAGGAATGGAAAACAAAATTGGTGGAACATTTTGAACCACAGTTGGAAGAGGATTGGAATAAGTCAAAGGCATACTATGATATGAAGGTTGTGAGATAGGTAAAGAAACTAGTGGAACACTCACATGAATAGATGGAATTGGAAGAGATGTAGTCATCAAAGGAGGAGTGTAAGTAGGAATGCTAGGTAAAGGAACGGAATAAGGTTCCCCACTAGTGACAAAAATATTTAATCCTAGATCTTGAGCCTCTTGAGGTAAAGGTTTAACATTAAAATGCACAAGATGAGTGATACCATGCAAGAGATTAACACCTTGATCACTATCACGAAGGAATTTCTTAAGAGCCTCTATAGCTTGGATAGAATCTTGATTATGGTTTTCTTGAATAAGCCAATTACCCATTGTATCAAGTTCGGTTGAAAGTTTTTGGACCTGTTCAAGAGGAACTCTTACGGCATCATCCTCATCATGAGATGAGTGAGAAGATTTATGCTCCATAGAAGGATTGGAATCATGAGTGGTCAAATTGTCATCCGGGATTCTAAGGAAAGG
Source organism: Thuja plicata (assembly GCA_018584345.1). Classification (NCBI taxonomy): domain Eukaryota; kingdom Viridiplantae; phylum Streptophyta; class Pinopsida; order Cupressales; family Cupressaceae; genus Thuja; species Thuja plicata. The sequence goes on from MU224275.1 coordinate 636,431, forward strand.
AGAGTAAGACTCGGGATAAAAGGAACCCATGAATCTACGACTTCTTCTAACCGAGATACTATAAGTAGGACTAGAAGTAGTAAAACTCATGCACCAATGCAATGCAAATGAACTAATACAATATTTCAATTTTAATTTTTGAGATGTAAATGCAAGAATATAAAAGAATGCTAATCTAATATGTATGTAAGATCTAACATAAAAATTTAAATCTAACACCAAAAAGAAGGAGCTTTCTATCGCGGATTCACCAAAATGTAAAGATAAAAATATGTATATAGATGTGGTATGGGGTATGGTATGGTGGAAATGTATAGGAGGGGGTTTGATTGATTGATTATGTGTGTTTTATTATAATGTGATATTAAATAGTGAGGAAGGTACGATTGTCCTCTTAATCCCAAATGTGTTAAAGGGAAGATCCAAATTGATTAACCCTAAAGAAAGGATTAATGCATAAATGAATCAACCTATTAAGGATAGAGATAAAGTGAAAAGCCCTAGCTTCCGTTTTATAGAAAAGAATGTGTAATAGATCTAGGAATATTAAAATTTTAATTGATATGAATTGAAGACAATTACTAACCTCAAAATGCAAAAAATCTGAAGAATGTTGTTTTCGGGTGTCTGTACTGAGTTTCTAGGAATTCTACAACTGAATTTGTAATAGAAAAGCAAAGATGGAGAAAACCCAGAAATCTTTTCCGGATCTGGCTCAGTTCTGGTTCTGACCCAAAAATGAATGTCACCTTTGACCCAAAATTTCTGATTTTGACCCAGAATCTCTAATTCTGACCTAGGTAAAAATGTCGATTCTGACCCAGAAATGAATGTCATCTTTGACCCAAAATTTATGAATCTGACCCAGAATCTCCGATTTTGACCCAGAGAAAAATGTTGATTCTGACCCAGAAATGAATGTCACCTTTGACCCAAAATTTACAATTCTGACCCTGAACAGAATGTTGATTCTAACCCAAAATATCTGACAAAAAATCTATTTCTAGATCCTAAAAGTTTGTTGAAAAGGGTATCCGGATCTACACTCCAATTCTGTATTGTGAACCTGTCCCTGCAAGAAAAATAGTTTGTTTGTTGGGGGGAAGGGGTTTTCCTTGGTCAAAACCCAGTTTTGGAATTAAGCTTAAAGTATAATTAAAATTGCATAAATAAACAAAGTAAATGAAATAATTCACCTTGTTTGTATAGAAATGCTTGTGGCAGATTTGAATCCTTGAACCCACAAGTATGTATGCACCAAATCAATGTAGAATGTAGTATGTAGGATGTAGGATGTCTCAAATCAATGGCTCTTAGACCTTCAACACCAATCTTGAATGGATCTCACAATAGAAAGAGGCTTGCATGGATGTGGATGGAGAAATCTTTAAGAAGACGGCTCCATAGAGGTTGAATCCTTCAATGGCTACTATTGGATCACCTTGATGAATTGAATTCTTGAAGGTGCTTGAAATCTTAGATTCTTGAGAGTAGATGATTTCTCCAATAGATTATGCATAGAGTTTGGATGGATGAACTTTCTTCTTGTGTCTTATGGTTAGAGAAAATGAGAGGAGAAAGCTTCCTTATGTATCAATCTAGGGCACAATCTTCTAGAGAGGCCTACATAAGAGCATTAAATTCCAATTAGACCTATATCTCTATAAGTAGACCTATATTAAATATAATTTCAAGATTCATTGCTTCGAAGATCAAAACAACTGACTCGAAAGAGGAAATCAAACCTTTCCAAAGCCCGACATTCAAAAACTCTGGAAACTTGAAATTAGGACCCTGGGTCAGAATCGAGGTCTATTCTGACCTAGGTCAAGGTCAAGGTCGAGATCAATCTTGACCCAGAAAGGTCGATTTTGACCCTAAGGTCAAAAATCAGAGGTTTGTAGTTTAGGATGCCATAAACAAACCAAAGAAAAGTGGGAAATGGGGCAGAATAGGGGGAAAAGCTAGATCCAAGTCAGAGACCCATTCAAGGTTCTTGACATGACCCCAAACCACCTACTCGGTGGGTTAAACTAGTCTACAATTGAAGTGCTTCCATTTTCCAACTATACACCCTATTAAGGGAAAAGCACTTAGGACCGGTAACCCAAACTTTCCACTCTTCTAAAGTTAGGTAGGTGAAGAGCCAACCTTGTTAAAGGTTACAAACACATTTTTAGGTGTAACCTTGTTAGAGGATTTAAATATAATAGTTTGTCACTTGATATCTAGCATCTCTGTGCTATCTTCATGACCCAACCCAGTGTAGTTTGTCACTTGACATCTGGCATCTCTATGTTATCTTCATGACCAAACCTTTTGATACTCCTTGGGATGTATCTCAATATATAAAGGATTGTTAAGTCTTGCTCAGTTAAGAGACTTTCTGAACCAATGGTCAAATTGAAACAGTAAATGATTTGTTCACATATACAACTAAACTTTGTAGATTTTTAGATCTATTGTAAGCACACAATACCTTTCTGGCCAATTTTTATTTTCAATACCTTTTTGTCCACTTCTTTCTTCTTGGTGATTATCTTTCTCTGTTGCTTGGTGTCCATAGAATATTAGCTCTTTTCTTTAGCTTGATTGATCAGGTCTGAATGATGACTTCCTTCTTCTTCAGTTTCTCTTCAACATCCTCTTGTCTATTCACTCCCCTATATTCATAATGAATTATATTGTCTCTTTATAGACATGATTCAATCATTTCTAAGTTCTTGACTTTCTTTTTCTTGGCATGATCTGCAATTCTAGCCAATCTTTCTTTAAAGCTTTACTCTAGTTTTATCTTGTAGATATATTCTTGACACCTGTAATAAAACTGGTTTAAAACTCTTACTTATCTTTGGCTTTAAATTTTCAATGAAAGAAATATTAACAACCAGTTAACTCAATCTTTATCTCTTTCCAGCTAAGTCTTTTGTCATTTCTGAACTTCACTTCTTTTTGGTGTTTAACTCCTTGTTAGCTTGGTCAAGACTTAAATTCTCCTCGGGCATCTCCCTCGGGGTTATCTATCCATCAGGAAATACTGTAAATTTTGGTTCTACTCGTCAGTAATGCTTGTCAAGTTTCTTTCTCAGGCATCACTATTACTTTAGGTTTTCACTATCCGTCAGGGTGCACTTCCCGTCGGTATCTGTTGTCATTTAGTGTATACTAAAATTTTATGCATTACTAAAAGTATAACTTTTATATCTATGGTTCTTTGAAATCTTTGACAGTATATATATAACCAATTAGATTATATCAAGTTGACATCAATAACAATAAAATCCATTAACTGGTTTAATGTCTTGCATTTAACTTTCTTCTTCTCGATGATCATCAACTTAACATCTTCAAACATTCAATTAGTTATGTTCATCAATCTCTTCCTTTGGCATTAATGGAAACACACTACATACTACTAATATATTATGAAATATATCAGTTTGTAGTTCATCAAACTACCAAAATTATATTTCTATAACCAATTCAAATGTCTAACTTTCGGTTAGCCCTTCTAGTTTATATTTGTTTCTTGCTGAGTACTTTCTTCAATCTTTATTCCCTTTACTGGATAGATGTAGCAGCTTCTGATTCTATCTCTCCCTTTGATGTAGAATATTTTCTTGTATGTGTTGTCTCCCTTTGATTGTTCCTCTCCTTGATCATCTCTTTTTCCTTTGATAGAAAGTTCTTTCTTTGTATGTCCTTTTGATGAATATTTTATATGTAATTTATCTTTTTGGATAATCTCTCTCCCTTTTGGATATAATATCTCCATTAGGATATTATCTTCCTTTCTTGAGTCATCTCTCCCTTTGACAACAATGCCAAATTCATTCCTCTTTTCTCATAATATATTCCTTGAATTTCTCATTCTATCAGCAATGTAGCTCTGTATTAGCCAATAACTACCTTTGGTTTTTGGTGCAGATATGTACCTTTCTCTATACAGATGTATATTTGTAGTCCATCTCTTTGTTTGCATCAACATGAATGATCTTCTATTTATGTGTAGGCTAATGCAACCTCCTAGTTAGCTTAGTGACCAATAGACAAGGCTTGGACCCCTAGTCTCTTTCTCAGGTACTCAAATGTATCTTTCAACAATGGCTTGGTGAAAATGTCTACTAATTGTTCCTTTGATTGAACATATTCTAGTATCACCTCTTTCTCTTGAACCTGTTCTCTTAAGTAATGATACTTGATACAAATATGCTTAGTTTTAGCATGTATGAATAGATTCTTTGAAATGTTTATTGCACTGGTATTATCACAATAGATAATCACTGGTTCAAGAATATTCATATTCATACCTTCCAGTAACTGTTTGATCCATGCAATATTTGAGCAGTTTGCACCAGCCACATATTCTTCTTCTGCAGTAGATTGTGAGATGCATCCTTGCTTCTTGCTGATCCATGTGACAAGTCTGTCACCCATAAAGAATGCTCCTCCAGTTGCTCTCTTTCTGTTTCTAAGTTTCCATCCCAATCAGCATTAGTATAGACTTGAAGCTCAAATTTTCCTTGTTTGTTATACCAGAGACCATATTCCTCGATATTCTTTAGATATCTCAGAATTCTCTAGACATCATTCATACGTGATTCCTTGGGATTAGCAGAGAATCTTGCAACTATTCCAACTCCATGTGCTATATCTGGTCTAGTATGAAAAATGTTCATTAGTTTTCCAATCATTGATCTATACAAGGTCTAATTTACCTCAGGCAACTTGTCTTCTTTTTTTAGCTTACATCTTGTTTCCATAGATGCTCTGACTGGCTTGGAATCTTCCATCTTGAATATTTTTAGAACTTCCTTGATGTATTTGGATTGTTTGATCTATATGCCTGCATCTTGTTGAAGAATTTTTAGACCAAGAAAGAATTTGATTTCTCCAAACATAGACATTTCAAACTCTTTTCTCATCTCATTAGCAAATGATTTACATAACATATCATTACCTCCAAATATTATATCATCAACAAATATTTCAGCAATTAGAATTTTATTATCTGTATCTTCTTTTAGATATAGAATGTTGTTTTCACTAGTTCTTACAAATCCAATACTTATGAGATAGGAGTGAAGTCTTTCATACCAGGCTCTAGGTGCTTGTTTCAATCCATTCAAGGCTTTTTGTAGTCTACATACCATGTTTCTCTTGTCTGGATCAATAAACCCTTCTGGTTTTTCAATGTAAACCTCTTCCTCCAGTATTCCATTTAGGAATGCAAATTTTACATCCATCTGGTATACCTAGAATCCTTTGTAGGCAGCATAAGAAAGTAAAATCCTTACTTCTTCTAGTATAGAAATGGGTGCAAAGGTTTCACCATAATCAATACCTTCTTCTTGCGCATACCCCTTGCATACTAACCTTGCTTTGTTCCTAGTGACTTCTCCATTCTCATTCATCTTGTTTCTAAATATCCATTTGGTACCAATGACATTCTTGTCATCAGTTCTTGGTACTAGTGTACATTTCTTTTTCTTCTCAATGTTTTCTATCTCTTCATTCATCGCACTGATCCATTCTTCATTTTCAAGTGCAGTATTAATAGATTTAGGCTCAAAATCACAAATTAAACATCTAGTGTTCAGTGACTTACTTCTTGTTCGCATTCCATCCTTCTTGTCTCCTATGATCTAGTTCTGTGGATGGTGTCTTCTGACATACTTGGAAATTATCGGTTTAGCTCTTTGTCCATCATTCTAATCATCATCTTGACCTTCATTCTAATCTCCATCACTCGGTACATCATCTTGAGCAATTTCCTGATTTTCAGTGTTTGCACCTTGATCCTCGGGTGCATTGTTATGTTGCTCGAGAGAAATACATTGTTTCTCGAGTAGAGTGTCAGGGTGTTCATTGTAAACAAACCTATTGTATTCTTTTGGTTCCTTTTTGATTTCTTCATCATTTTTCTCTACAAATTCATCTATTCTGATATTTTTACTTTCAATTATTTTGTTAGAGGACTTGTTAAGACATTTATAAGCCTTTCTCTTGGTGGAATACCCTAGGAAGATACCTTCTTCACTTTTGGCGTCAAGATTTCTATTTCTATCATCTTTCAAAATATAACACTAACTTCCAAAGATTTTGAAGTAACTTACATTGGGTGTGTAACCATACCATAGCTCATAGGGGGTCTTCTTTGTGTCCTTCTTCAATTGTACTATGTTCAATGTGTAGACAATAGTATTGATAGCTTCCCTCCATAAAGTTTGAGTGATGCCTTTCTATATCATTAGTTTTCTTGCACAATCAACAATGGATCTATTTCTTCTTTCAGCAATTCCATTTTGCTGAGGTGTTCTTGGTTTAGAAACCTGTCTTTGAATTCCATGCTCATTGCAAAAGTTAGTAAATTCATCAAAAATGAATTCCCCTCCTCTATCTGATGTTAAGTATTTCAGTTTCTTACCACTTTGTTTTTCTACCATAGATTTATACCATTTAAACATCTTGAATGCTTCTAATTTTTCTTTTAAGAACATAACTGTCATCATTCTAGAATAATCATCAAAAAATAATATGAAGTATCTATCTCTATAGTAGCTTTTTTTTCTCATGGGTCCACATAGGTCAGTATGGACTAACTCTAGAATAACATCAAATGTATGGGTTTTTCTCTTGAAACTAGACTTTTTCATTTTACCTTTTTGACAATTCTTACACATGACATGGTCGTGTTTTGACATTCTCGGTAAGCCTCTTACCTTTTTTATTTGTTATCCTAACCATGTTGTCAAAATTTACATCACATAACCTTTTATGCCACAACCATATGTCTTCATTTCTAGCTATTAAACAAGTGGTGTTCATATCATCAGGATAGAATAGGTTACCTTTTTTTTGTTCATCGATACCAATCAACCTTCCTCATTCATTGAAGATATTTTACTTCTTATTCTCAAATGCTACTTGGTGACTTGTGTTATTTAGCTATGAAATACTCAATAGATTATAATTAAGTCCTTTTACCTAGTATAAATTTTCACATCTGATCAGATTATTTAGCATTATGGTTCCTTTACCTTCAACTAGACAAGGTGTGTCATTATCAATTCTTACTGATCCACCATTATAATACTCAAAAGTTTCAAAATTTTGTTTATCACTAGTCATTTGGTGAGTGTAGCCACTATCTATGATCTAGAAATCATTCTTACTAACCTTAGATATGAGTGCAGTCTCAACATACATTTCTTCTTTGTCTAAATCATTTTTCATGGCTACAAATACCATCTCAATGTCTTCATCAGATTCAGTGTCAGTATCTCCAATTTTGTTCTCAATCAGGTAACAATCTTTCTTTCCTTTTTCCTTTTAGTCTTGGGTATCTCTTTTGTCATATTGTCGGTTGCTTTGGTAATCTTGGTCATCACTTCTATCAAACTTATTTTCATATTTTCTATCATTACTTTTTTCTTCTTTTCTTCTGTTAGGACATCTAGCAACAAAGTGTCCAATCTCTTTTCAATTAAAAAATACAAGTGGTAATTTACCTTTGTATCTACCTTTTCCTCTCAGTAATCTTCTTGCCATTCATGCTTTAGTCTCATCAAGTCCTTGGTCATCACTATCACTTTCACTATCATTTCTCATAGTGTGTTTATGACTTGATTTACTTATTCTCAAAGAAGATTTGAATGTAGACTCTATAGATGGTAAGACACTATTGTCAAAGTTATTCATCTCAAATGAAATCAGTCTACCAATTAGACTATCTAGAGTAACATTATTTTTTTCTACTACTCTCATTTCTTGTATAGCAGATACTCTAATAACATAAGTAGGAAATAAGGTTCTGATAATTTTACTTACCACTGTTTCTTCTTCAAGTACACCTCCAACTCCTCGGATAACATTCACTACCTCTTTGATTATGCCACTGTATTAAGTGATGTTTTCACCTTCTTTCATTCTTAGGTCATCAAATTTCCCTCTTAGGATTTCTGCCTTAGCTCTTAGTATATTTGCATCTCCTCCATGTACTAGCTTCAACTCGTCCCACATTTTCTTTCCAATGGTGCATATTTTGACATCTTCAAATTCAGCATCAGAGAGTGAGGAAGCAAGATCTATCATCATGCAATTGTACTCATGCTTTTCTCTCAATTGATCAAGTGTGTGAGGTCATGTAGGAAAAACATATTTAGTATCTAAGTACTAAGTAGCATTATTTCCAATACCTGATAGGTGGAGTCTTATCCTACTTTTCCATGATGCAAATTTGTCCTTGTTCAACTTGCGCACATCTTGTTTGTTCATCTTGTGATATTTTTCTTAGGTCTAAAAACCTTCCTTCAAAGAACACAAGCTCTGATACCAATTTTTAGAATAACTAAGAGGGGGGGGGCTGAATCAGTGGCCTCAAAAATTAATCCTTAAATCAACCCAAAAAACTATTACCACAATTATAAGCCTCTTAGTTATCTTCAATCCTACAAGAGGAATGGCTTCAAATAATCTTTATCAAATAACTACTACTCGGAGTTCATTGTTTATCTTTATACTTATGATTTACTGAATAGAAGTCTATATTTACCGAAAGACAATAAATAACTTAGTGATTACTGATAATCCTATTTTAACAATGTGTAAAGAAAAACATTAAAGCAATGACTCATAAACACATTTGACACATGTATTTTTAATTTAGAAACCTTGTTAAGGGAAAAACCACTTGGGATAGGTAACCCAGAATTTTCACTCTTCTGAAGTGAGCTCAGTGAAGAGACAACCCTGTTAAAGGTTAAAAACACACTATTAGGTGTGTCCTTGTTAAATATAATAGATTTTCACTTGATATCTGACATCTCTATGTTATCTTCATTACCAAACCTAGTGTAGTTTTTCACTTGATATCTGGCATCTCTATGCTATCTTCATGACCAAACCTTTTGATACTCCTTGGGATGTATCTCAATATATAAAGGATTGTTAAGTTCTGCTCAGTTAAGAGACTTTCTGATCTATTGGTAAATAAATTTTTCTTTTGAATGTAACTCTAAAATACCCATAATTGTGTAACAACAATCGAATACAACAGTTGGGAAATATTACTTGAGAACCTATTTTCCCTCTAAATTGGAAGGTACAGCTCCCTTATGTGAATAATGTTCAATGAATTTTAGTCTTTCCTAACCTAACAAGGGTATGCTCTTAACCTGAGAGTAGGAGAGGTAAACCAAGCTAAATCTAGACAGAAAATAGCTCAAGCGAAGTAATTACAACTCCAAATCTAACCAATTCTGAGACTTTATCGATCAGATTAACTCCCCAAAATTGGTTATGCATAGGCCAACACTAAAATGCAAATGCAGGAATGAAAGCTAACAATGCGATGATATGAGTCAATCTATATTATAAGAACATTCCCAAAACTTAGAGAAGCAACTGATTTTCCCCTAAATTAACCGTATCAAATCATAATACAAAACTTTGGTTCAAATACAGATTAAGAGTCTAATTCAAATGAGATGTTTGAATTCAATAGAAAGATAAATGAGATGCAATGGAATAGTTAAAGAAATGGCATTTAGACATACACAATTGACTCAGCAATGATGATATATTCTTCACACCAAAATTTAGCTGACCTTTGTATTGATTTTTGGATTCATACATATAGAGTTCCAGATTGAACCGTTACAAAAAGGAGTAACCGAATCGGTTCAACTTCCCAACCAGAAACGATAACCAAAGGTCTATCCGTTACAAAAATTTGACAAAAATAGCACAAGAGGAGAATATATTTATGATTCGGCTTCCTTCTCCTTAGCTAATTTATCCCTATAGGAAATCACAGCAGTGATGACTTGGATGAGCTCTTCATGTCTATTGACATGGACATTGGTGTAATGGACGAGCCATCTGTAATGCTCTTTGGCTAGAGTCTTGATTTCTTCTGACTGCTCTTTTAGTTCTTCCATAGCCTTAAAGATGCATCCACTCAATTGCTAGATTTCTGACACCTTGTCTAAATGAGTCGAAGACAGCTTTGCCAAATTATGCAAGTAGTCTGTGAATGACTTCTACATGTTGGCCACTCCAACTATTGCTTTGCCTTAACCACTAGTCTGCGAATCCACATGAAGTCCTAGCAAGAGTTTATAATTTTTACTCTACTCCTCCTGCACCTTAACATCTGTTTTTTGTAGCCCTATCTCGGCCTAAATAATCATCTTGCTTTTGAATTCTAGACTTTGGAGCCATTCGATCAAGGGCTCATCACCCTTCTGTAGGATCTTAGCTTTTAGGGCCTCCTTAGTCTTCATTTTTACTGCCGCATGCAACATTACTATGCATTATTGACATCTCACTCTCTCTACAGTGAGAGTCTGTAGATTCTTCTCAATGTTGTTTTTCTCCGCTTCTAGCCTTAGAACAGCATTACCTAACTACTCAATGATCACTAGACCTTTCGACTCGAGCCTCTCAATCCACCTCTTACCAATCTGTCTGTAATGTCGATCCTCTTGCAACTTAGCCAGGATGGCCTGGTTCTCAATAGTACTAGGATCAAAGGAAGTTTGAGTACTGGGAGTGCTCACAATAGGAGTTAAGAGCTATCTAATGAACTCAGTCAGCTGAGCCACTTCTGCTTTAAGCTGAATTTTGGAATTCTTGAGATCTTCTAGCTCCTCTTCTATTACTACATGGGTGGACTTCCACCAATCCACTTTAGTGTTGTGCCAAGCTAAGCCCATATCGAATGATTTCAACTGAAAGTCAAAAGCCGCTAGATCTTCGAGCTTTCTTTCTTTGGTAGGCTTGGCTACTTCCATGGTGAAGTGCCCTATTTCAGGATCATGACCCAGAGTAGACATAGTCTTTGCACTCTTTGGTTTACTTATGGTAGCCTTGGGCTGGAAAGCCCATGATAGGGTGTCCTATCTAGGAACTTCTTCTTCTACCCTCTTCCTCTTGCGCTCTAGAGTATTTGTTGTCCATGATTCTACACTAGTGACCTTGTTGGCGGAGACCAACTCTTCGATGAATAGCTTCCTAATAAGTGGAGGAGTGGCTTTGGGATGAGAGCTAAATGGGTTCACTAAAGTAGGTGAGGAGGAGATCAATTTCACAACCTAAGTAACCTCCTGTTGCTCCCCATTTCTCTTATCAGATTTTGTAGAAGTACTAGGGCTATCCTCCCCAACTTCAACTATAATAGGGGACATCCTCTTTGGAGTTTCTTGAGTTAAAGTCCCAACTGAAATATCTATAGAAGTGGAAATAATTGGTAGCTCAGGCTCTGTAGCTTTAGGAAGCTCGTCTGTAGACTTAACTTGATTTTTTGGGTTGGCCTCTTTTGTGACTCTGACTTTTGGAAGGGGAACTTCTCCACAAGTCTTCTCTAAGAGAGAGGATTTTTTAGGAGGTTCATCTCCTCCCCCCGATGGTTGAATTAATCCCTTTGTAATTGAAAATATTGTTGTGGAGGAAGTGGTTGCAGCACCCATAGTTTCTTTTGCAGGAGTTCACTTAGTGGGAGGTTTCCTCTTTGACCTTTTCTTTTGGCCTGCAGTCCACTCAACCCACTGAGCTGTTCTTTTGAAAATACCCACCATTACGGTCTGCAATTCACTTACTACCTGGTCCAGCATAGGCTCTGAACTGATAGGGGTATACTTTATTTTCTCCAAGTAGGTGTCATCTTACAAATGGTTACCATCATCTTCTATCCCTTCTACTGCAATGTTAACATTGAACTTTTTCATCTATTCAATGGTTAACTGGGTGTAGAATCTTTCCCTGCTCTCCAAGTCATCTTTGCAATTGGCCCAATAGTCTTCAATATCAGGTACATGATGAATAGCCTAGCTCATTTGCAAGACATCTCTGGCGTAGTCAACAGGATCATACTGTTGTCTTAGAACATCATATGTTGCTAGAGAGAACTTCTTTGAGAATGTTTTAAGGACATTCTTTGCCTCTGATTGGGACACACAACTATAAGCTCCGATGGCCATCAAGAATTTTTAGCCTTTCTTCTTCTCCTCTAAGCAGATCAGGTTCACCTGGAGTGCTTTCCTCATTACTTCGATCAGCACGATCATGTCTGTAGGGTATATGGGCAGCTTCAAAGGAAATTCGTCGAAACCTGCAAGACAAAGATATGAGCAATCTCTGAATTGAATAAAATAACATCCAAATTGGCTTATAAAAGCCATGGCTTTAGGAGAAAATCTCCTCTTTGGACAACTCTATAGCTCTTTGCATAGTCTCATTGTAAAGGCATCATTAACTGTGAGATAATTAGTATAGCTATTTTGTAGTTGCAAAGAAGGGAAATACTCGTAGCTTTTCACATCATCTAGGAATTCCTTTAATCTAGGAAGCCCAGGCCAGATTTGAATCATGGCTAAAATATATATCAGGACAGAAGAAATGTAAAATTCATTCTAAAATTTGTCCCTATTGAGGACGTTCGAGAGATTCTCACTTACCATCAACGCTCAATCAATGGAGTGATAATGAGAATAGATTATCTGAACCAGGAAGAAATGTTGTTCAATGAAATTAAAAGCTTCACTCTCACCTCTAATCCTATGGAGTAATACCAGGATGTCCATGATCTCAGGCTTTAGATTTGTGTCAAATAATGTTTTGGGCAACTTGCCATTGGCGCTCTTGGGTTCTTTAAACCATGACTTCATAATCTCTCTTTTCTAGACTGGTCTCTTCGCTGAATATTCAAAAACCGCCCAGCTATAAGTCATCTCAGAGTATTCTTCCTACTCTAGAATGTGGAGAGAATTCTGGATAGATTCTCTATCAATGGAGAGGAGCACCGTGTTGTCTGGCAGGAGAATTTTCTCGGTGTCCGGGTTGTATCGAGTTATACATTCCCAGACCAACTTAGGAGCCTGAATGGCTATAGGAGAATTCGCAACTTCGACTAACCCACTCTCCTTAAGCTTCTCAATGATAGGGTGGATTTTCTCCACTCTCAGTCTGTTATGGAAACTCTACATGTCAAAGAATTTCAGCGAGGTATCTAATATTTTATGCCACTCAGAGGTAATACTGTTCAATTCGTCAAATCTCACAAATCTAGAAGCCATGTGAGTGTGATTTTCTTTGAAGATTCAAATTTCTCTGTGGAAAATAGGAACAAAGAGTGACTGGTCTTAGCTACTTCAAATTCAAACAATTTGGTGAACAATGGTGATTCTAGTTCGAGGTCTTCAACTGATTTTATACTTTTTTGAATTCTTACCGTTTAATGGCCGACTTCCCATGTCACACGAATGAGAAGACCTTTACATTGATGAATAAGACTGTTACAAAGTAAAATGGCCTTATTTGAATTCATTACTTTGCTTTTCATGACATTAAAAAACATTTTTTTTACTTTAGTAACCGTAATGGTAACTTTCCTGAAGCTACGGAGAATTACTTTTATGCTTCTCCTTTGAGTGAAAAAATGCCTTTGGAGTGCTCTCTGTCTTAAAATCTTCCAAAGGAGAATTCTAGCTTTTAGGGATGCCAAAGTGATATATATTGATTCCATTGGCCTTCTTATATGTCGGATCTCTTGTGGAATGAATTATTCTTTGAAATTTCTTCACATTGATAGCTCGGCGAAAAATGCATCTCGTGGGTCAGAACCCGCTGGTAGGAGCAGTGGAGAAGCCATTTTCTGCTTTTCTACCTATGGCGAATTCCTTGAAATCTCCTCCATTTGATCATTTCTTTTGTTTCTCATAGGTTCGATACGAGTGCTCAAGGCTTTCTTGTTCCCGACTTCCTCATTTTCCATCTTTATTTATCTCTAGTATTCTTAAGTCTGTCAATTGCGGAAAGCGCACCCCGTATGTCATTTTCCACCATGGAGAAGCCAAAACTTGATTTCCCGCCAATGTTGCAACTTGAAGATATAAGGCAAAGTATTTTATCTGCTTGTAATTTTGAAGCTAGAAACTTAAAAAATGCATCCTTTACCGAATTAGGGACTTAACCTACCCAATAAAACATGATTTTTGGACTTGGAATCCCCCTAGCTTAGGAAAGAGAGGTCAAGTTAGGGGAATCCAATAAAGGCCTTCTACCCTAAGGGGCCTTCTAGACTTAGACTCTGGACTTGCATGAGACTTCAATGAATACTACTACACATAAAAAATCCATTTTTCCTTGAGATATGAAGACCAAAACTGGGGCAACAGCTGGCTCTGTCTAGGGACTTGGACATTCTCATGTCTAAGAAACGAACTCAAATCTCTAGTTTTGCAAAGATCAACAAAAGGTGGCTCACAACAAAACTAAGGCAAGACGCAGAAAGGAAAGAAGAAAGGAAACCTAACTAGGAAAATAAAACAGGAACTAAACGTAACTATGGTACAATATAGGGGTTACCTACTTTCAATTTAGATCTGATATAGCTTCAAATCCTGACCATTATATGTCAGGGGTAGTACCTCTCCATCTGGATACACTAATTTGAAAGAATTTTTATCGAACGCCTGATGGATTTTGAAAGGTCCTTTCCACAGTGTTTCAAATTTCCCGTGCATGCCCTTGGGTGCCCTACGCTTGTCCCATAACAACACCATGTCTCCTTCCATAAATTTTTGGGGCCTTCTCTTTTTATCAAATAGATTCTTCACACGCATCTAATGACGCATGATATGATCAACCATTTTCTCCCTTTCTTCTTCCAATTTGCTCAGGTACAGGATCCTTTTCTCCAAACCATCTTCATATATGCCATCTTCTACTGTTGTCTTCAGCTTGCAAGTTGCTAATTCCAATGGAAATGGAAAACTGGCTTCTACTCCATAGACAAGTTCAAAAGGAGATACACCAATGGCTCTTTTGGGTGTCACTCTATCCGCCCAGAGGGCTTTATGGATCTTTTTATGCCAATTTCTCTGGTTTTCTGCCACGATCTTTTTCATGATGTTCACTAAATTTTTGTTGCTAGATTCTGCTTGACTGTTCCCTTGAGGGAAATAATCAGAAGAATGGCTGATCATGATGCCATACTCAAAGAAAAATTTAGTAATCTCTTGAGAGGAAAAGTATGTGGTGTTATCCATAACAAACTTAATCGGTACACCAAATCTTACCAGAATGTTTTCTTTGATGAACTCGCATACTATCTCTGAAGTAGTTCTTTTGGTCGCCTTGGCTTCCACCCATTTCATGAAATAGTCATTCATAGTAATTATATAAGTATGACCTACACTGGATGTATGGCTTATAGGGCCAATAAAATTTATTCCCCACTGTTGGAATGGTCCTTCAATTATCACGGGTCTGAGGGGTAATGCTGCTAACTGTGGCTTCCCGGTAAACATCTTACATTTTTCGCATCTTGACAGCCACTGGTATGCATCTTTAAACATTCCCGGCTAGTAATAACATTGTCTCAAAATTTTGAACGCAGTGACTGATGAGGAGAAATGCCCTCCGCAAGCTTCATCATGAAAAACTTTTAATAGTTTCTCTTGTTGCTGTTTATCGACACATCAGAGGAATGTTCCATCTATAGATCTCTTATATAGTCTATCTTCCTAGATTACATATTTAGAAGCCTTCAGTTTTAGGTCTTTCCTTTTCTTTGAATTTAATCCTTCAAGACATTCACCATAGGTTAAGAAATACACAATGTTCTCAAACCATGGGTCTTGCATACTTACCACCAAAACTAGCTGTGTAGCTCTTGGGTCTTCGTCTGCTTGATTTTCTGCCATTGCTTTGCATAAGGCATTACCTCTCACCAGCTTGGTAGGATTGATCTCTATGTCATATTCTTGGGTTTTATCGACCCACGCTCCTCGGTTGTTACATCCCACATCTTGTTGAGTCAGAATACTCTTCACTATAGCCTCAGGTACATACACCAGGGAGTGGGAATGTAGAATATAAAATATAAAATTTTATAGGGCTTTTACCACTACAAAGGCATCCTTTTCAGTCTAAGAATATCTTAGCTCATGGTTCTTTAGAGGTGTACTCATAAAAGCTATGGGGGCTTGAATTCCCTCCTCATTCTCTTGCATTAGAATAGCTGACAGAGTGTGTTCAGAAGAATAACTGTAGATTATAAAATCTTTCTTATAATCTGGATGGCATAATATTGGAGCGTTAGCTATGGCATCCTTGATACTTTTGAAATCCTGCTTACTAGGGTCATTCCATTTGAAGTTCACATTCCCCTTCATCATATCAACAATATGCTTAGTAATTTCAGAGAAATTAGGGACAAACCTTTTGAGGAAGTTGACTTGACCAAAGAAAGACTTCACTCCAGTTTTATTTACTGGTAAACTCAGTTGTTGAATAGCTCTTACTCTTTCAGGATCGATCCTTATACCTTCTTGGGAGACTATATGACCCAATAATTTCCCTTCAGTTACACAAAACACTGATTTCTTAGGATTCAATGAAATTCCATCCTCCCGGCACCTCTGCAATACTCTTCTTAAATCATTTATATGATCTATTCTCTTTTTAGAGAACATGGTAAGATCATCCAGATACATACAAATGATTTTATTCTTCATATCACTAAAAGACAGATCCATACCTCTCTAAAAAGTAGCTCCAGCGTTGATTTATCTAAATGACATCCTGTGATATGCGAAGGTCCCCCACGGAGTGGTGAAAGCCATCTTATGTTGATCTGTCTTCTTGACTTCTATCTGATTATATCCTGAGAAACCATCTAACATAGACATCATATAAGCTCCAGCCATGATCTGCAAGAGATGATCCATATTGGGAAGAGTGTAGTTGTCTTTCAAGGAAGATTGATTTAGATTTCTGAAGTCAACACAGATCCTTATTTCTCTGTTCTTCTTCCTTATGGGTACTATGTTTGCAACCCAAGTAGAGTGATGGATGGGATATATGATCTTGGCTTTGAGCATTTTATCAACTTCTCTGAATATGGCATCAGCAACTTTGGGGTTGTATTTTTTCTGTTTCTGCCTGAAAGGAGTAGCTTGAGGTTTCAAGGGAATCGGGTGTTTGAATTTCCCGTTCATAAAACTTTTCAAATCTTCGTAGCTCCAGGTGAAAACATCTAAGTATTCTAGAAAAAGATTATTGGCCCCATTCCTTTCTTCTTCTATACAACACTTTCCAATATTGATCATTTTGGGGTCTTTTTCAGTTCCAATATTCATTCCTTCATATTCACCAGTGGTAGGCCCTCTTTCAATTCTTTTCTTTTTCACAAACATGTCATGTCTATTGAAGAGTTTTTCAAGAGTGACTAGATGGGGCAGAATGATATTACCTTGCAATTGAATAATGTCTGACTTATCTTTCTTTGGCTCACTTTGGCGGCTTCCTTTACGGTGGCCACGGACCTCTTTATGGAAGTCCCCACCGCTCTCTAGAAAGAGAAGGAGATTTTTGACATTTCAAAAACTTGCCAATATTCCACGTTATTAGGCACAGATGGTCGATACATAACTTCCACTTGATATTTTTTATCTTTGAATTTTGGGTCGGGAAGTAATAACGAGGCTGAGATAGCTAAAGAATCAGCTTTGGAATTCAACTCTCTTGGCACAGATTCGATAAAAAAAGCATCCAATGCTTCTATTTCATCCCATACTCTATTTTTATAATTTTTCAACCTGTGGTTCTTTACAGAGTATTGATTCTTGACTTTTCATACAATTAGTTCAGCATCACCACGAGCTCTCAGGATTTTTACACCTCTTTCTTTCACGGCGATAATCCCTAACAGGAGGGCTTCATATTCAGTGGTGTTTTTGGTGTTTCCAAACTCTAATTTGTAAGCCAACGGCTTACATACTCCTTTGGGTGATATCAAAACCACACCTGCACCAGATCCTGATGATGCACAACTACCAAAAAACTCAAGAGTCCATATCTGTGGTGGTGTTTCTTTAGCGGAAAATTTCTTTTCCTCTTCGGTGATTTTCATTTCTTTCTCAGATTCGTCAGTGAACAACATATAATTGCCGAACTCCAATTTTTGGTACAATATTTGAGCTTTAGGATCATCAGATTTCAACACTGTAAACTTAGCCTTTTCCTCAGGGACCAGTTTAATCTTTTTGTTACCTACTGGGATCAGGGCTTGGGACCAATCCATCTTTATCTCCCCTCCAAGGTCTCTGCAAAACCTTCTACTCAACAAAAAACTGTAGCTAGCAGGTATATCAGTGACGAGAATGGTTAACAACATCTTCTTCTTAGGATGTGCTGCTAAGGCCACTTGAGCATCCTTAATCTGGCCAACCAGGGGTACTTGCTTGGAATCCATGGAGTAATATCTACCATGGGCTTTGGTGAGGGTAAGTCCCAAGGCTTTGGCCACGGTAGATGGCATTACATTGTCTGATGCCCCAGAGTCTATTATACAATTGCTCAATCTGCAACCGTTAATATATAAAGACACATAGAATGGAACAAGATTTTGGCCTGGGAAGGTGGCTAAAATAGATGATTGCCTCTATTCAACTGGGTCTGCAAATAATGACTCATTTTCTATGGTAGTCATGACATTTTGATTTAACTCTTGGTTTCCACCTTTACAATAATCTACCAGCTTTTGCAACTCAACAGGATTAGCCTTAAGATAGTCTATGGGGGAAATCTGAATTCTAGAATCTCTATAGAATTGAATAATGTCAAAAGAGTTTTGTTCTTTACTTAGTTGAGGAATCCTCATACCTTGATTAGGCTCTTTTGAATTGGAAGTAGATGCCTCATTGTTTTTAGGCAGTGACGAACCATGGCCTTTATCTTTCTTATTCTGAGTCAGGACCGCATAAGAGGTCCCATCTATGGTGGCATAACATGTTGCTTCTTGTTCTGAATCTGATTCATACTCTAAATATAATTTTTTAGAGTCACCATGTGAGTATGAATCTGGTTCTACTCCAGATGCTCCAGCATTCCACTCATCGGTCTGGTGCATTTTCCAAGCACGGGCTACATCAGGACAACTTTCCTAATCATGATCTGTGGTTAAGTGGAAGGCACACATATTACCCCTTTTAGAAGGAGCTTCTATAGCTAGCCTCTGTGGTAGAGTAGTTAACTGTAACATCTTTCCTTCTACATTCCTCCCATCATTATATCTCCTAGGATACTCTTGAAAGTTTTTCTGGTAGGGATTATTGAATCTGGGAAGTTGTCTCTTGAAGGCAATGAATTCATTAGACAATTTTTGGATCATCTCATCAGACGATGTAGTATTGCTACTGCTGGCTCTAGACTGTATCTCCCTTTTCCACTTCCCAGATGAAATCATGTGGTCTTCAAGTTCTACAGAAGTTCTCTGTGTGGCATCCAAATTTTCAAGGTTCATTCTCCTTAGATCATAATTTATGTCTAGTGGCATAGCACTTATGAAGAAATTTTTCAAATTTCCCACCGTAGGCCTGTCAACCACTGGGATATGATTTACCAGTTTATTAAATTTGGCTACAAAATCTCTCATGCTGATCGATGTCTCTTTCTTGATAGAAGTCAATTGAGTCAATAGGGCATGTTCATCCTCAGTTGTATTAAACCTTCTTTTGAAGGTGGCTCTTATAATATCCCAATTGGTAATAGAAGAATCAGGTAAATGATGAAACCAATCAGTGGCACCTTCAACAAGAGTCTCAACGAATAGTGTGATGGCCACATCTTCTTCTCTGACAGCTAGAATGTTAACTGAAGCGAAGAATGTGGCAATATGCTCATCCGTAGATACCTCCCCATCTCCTGAGAATTCAAGAAATTTTTTTGTAGAGCCTATAGGGAGAGGGTTATATGCAGCTAGTTGCAGAGGTCTGACCATAGTGGCCCAAGGGAGCACCATAGCTACTTGGGGTAAGTAGGGTGTTAGGTTGACGATAGGAGGGGCAACTACTCCATGCAATGTCAACACTTGGAAAGTGGTGGATAACTGGGTGGTTTGTTTAGGAGGTGAAGAAGGTCTACTCTAGCTCCTTGTGGCTTTGTTTCCCTGACGAGGTACTTCTAGGAGAGAAAAGTTAATATCTGCAAGTCTCTCAAAGACTGGGTCTGTGTTGCCTTCTTTCCTGGTACTTCTGAGAAATATTTTAGGCTCCAGATTTTTGCCTAATGCTATGGCCTAACTTCACGCTCTACCCTTCTCAGATTTCTTCTTTGTAAGATTCTCTCAAGCGCTTTTGCTCTAGCTTCTTCCAATTCAACCACTTGACTAGCATTTCTATAATGTTCAATGCTTCTCCTATATCTCCAGATGAAAGTATTTAATGCAAAAATGAGATCTTCTTGGTCGCCTTGGAATCCAAGATTAGGTTGGAGCACAGGGGTTATATTTTCATCGAGAAGCACCATTTTTCCTCATTGTATGCTTCTGGTATAATGACTATTTGTATCCCTAGTAGACTCACCAAAAATCTGTTGGTAAACAGATTGTTCTTTTGAATGTAACTCTAAAATACCCAGAATTGTGTAAGAACAATCGAATACAATAGTTGGGAAATAGTTACTTGAGAGCCTATTTTCCCTCTGAATTGGAAGGTACAGCTCCCTTATGTGAATAATGTTCAATAAATTTTATTCTTTCCTAACCTAAATGGGGTATGCTCTTAACCTGAGAGCAGGAGGGGTAAACCAAGCTAAATCTAGACAGAAAATAGCTCAGGCGAAGTAATTACAACTCCAAATCTAACCAATTTTGAGACTTTATCGATCAGATTAACTCCCCAAAACTGGTGATGCATAGGCCAACACTAAAATGCAAATGCAGGACTGAAAGCTAACAATGAGATGATATGAGTCAATCTATATTATAAGAACATTACCAAAACTTAGAGAAGCAACTGATTTTCCCCTAAATTAACTGTATCAAATCATAATACAAAACTTCGGTTCAAATACATATTAAGAGTCTAATTCAAATGAGACATTTGAATTCAATAGAAAGATATATGAGATGCAATGGAATAGTTAAAGAAATGGCATTCAAACATACACAATTGACTCAGCAATGATTATATTTTCTTCACACCAAAATTTAGCTGACCTTTGTATTGATTTTTGGATTCATACATATAGAGTTCTAGATTGAACTGTTACAAAAAGGAGTAACTGAAACAGTTCAACTTCCCAACCAGAAATGATAACCAAAGGTCTATCCATTACAAAACTTTGACAAAAATAGCACCAGAGGAGAATATATTTATGATTCGGCTTCCTTCTCAGCTAATTTAGCCCTATAGGCAATCACAGCAGTGATGACCTAGATGAGCTCTTTGTGTCTATTAACATGGACATTGGTGTAACGGATGAGCCATCTGGAATTCTCTTTTCCTAGAGTCTTTATTACTTCTGACTAGTCTTTTAGTTCTTCCATATCCCTAAAGATGCATCCACTCAATTGCTAGAGTTCTGGCACCTTGTCTAAATGAGTTGAAGATAGCTTTGCCAAATTATGCAAGTAGTCTGTGAATGACTTCTGCATGTTGGCCACTCCGACTATTTCTTTGCCTTCACCACTAGTCTATGAATCCACATGAAGTCCTAGCAGGAGTTTATAATTTTTACTTTGCTCCTCCTGCACCTTAACATCTATTTGTTGTAGCCCTATCTCGGCCTGAATAATCATCAAGATTTTGAATTCCAGACTTTGGAGCCATTCGATCAAGGGCTCGTCACCCTTCTGTAGGATCTTAGCTTTTAGGGCCTCCTTAGTCTTCACTTTTACTGCCACATGCAACATGACTATGTATTCTTGACATCTCACTCTCTCTGCAGTGAGAGTATGTAGATTCTTCTCAATGTTGTTTTTCTCCGTTTCTATCCTTAGAACAACATTACCTAACTGCTCAATGATCACTAGACCTTCTGACTCGAGCCTCTCAATCCACCTCTTACCAATCTGTCTGTAATGTTGATCCTCTTGCAACTTAGCCAGGATGGCCTGGTTCTCAACAGTACTAGGATCAGAGGAAGTTTGAGTAATGGGAGCACTTGCAATAGGAGTTAAGAGCTGTCTAATGAACTCACTCAGCTAAGCCACTTCTTCTTTAAGTTGAATTTTGGAAGTCTTGAGATCTTCTAGCTCCTCTTCTATTACTACATTGGTGGACTTCCACCAATCCACTTTAGTGTCGTGCCGAGCTAAGCCCATATCGAATGATTGCAACTGAAAGTTAGAAGTGGCTAGATCTTTGAGCCTGCCTTCTTTGGTAGGCTTGGCTACTTACATGGTGAAGTGCCCTATTTTAGGATCATGACCTAGAGTAGACATAGTCTTTGCACTCTTTGGTTTACTTGTGGTAGCCTTGGGCTGGAAATCCCATGATAGGGTGTCCTTGTTGGGAACTTCTTCTTCTACCCTCTTCCTCTTACACTCTAGAGTATTTTCTATCCATGATTCTGCGCTAGTGACCTTGTTGGTAGAGACCAACTCTTCAATGAATAGCTTCCTAATAAGTGGAGGAGTGGCTTTGGGATGAGAGGCGAATGGGTTCACTGAAGTAGGTGAGGAGGAGATCAATTTCACAACCTAAGTAACCTCCTATTGCTCCCCACTTCTCTTATCATATTTTGTAGAAGTAGTAGGGCTATCCTCACCAACTTCAACTATAATAGGGGACATCCTCTTTGGAGTTTCTTGAGTTGAAGTCCTGGCTGAAATATCTATAGCAGTGGTAATAATTGGCTACTCAGGCTCTGTAGCTTTAGGAAGCTCGTCTGTAGACTTAACTTGATTTGTCAGGTCGGCCTCTCCTGTGACTCTGACATCTGGAAGGGGACCTTCTCCACAAGTCTTCTCTAAGAGAGAGGATTTTTAGGAGGTTCATCTCCTCCCCCTGATGGTTGAATTAATCCCTTTACAACTGAAAAGATTGCAGTGGAGGAAGTGGTTTCAGCACCCGTAGTGTCTTTCGTAGGAGTTCACTAAGTGGGAGGTTTGCTCTTTGACCTTTTCTTTCAGCCTGTAGTCCACTCAACCCACTGAGATGTTCTTTTGAAAATACCTGCCATTACAATCTGCAAGTCACTTATCACCTAGTCCAGCATAGGCTCTGAACTGATAGGGCTGGAATTTATTTTCTCCAAGTAGGTGTCATCGTACAGATGGTTACCATCATCTTCTAGCCCTTCTACTGCAATGTTAACATTGAACTTTTTGATCTGTTCAATAGTAAACAGGGTGTAGAATCTTTCCCTGCTCTCCAAGTCATCTTTGCAATTGGCCCAATAGTCTTCAATATCAGGTACATGATGAATAGTCTGGCTCATTTGCAAGACATCTCTAGCATAATCAATAGGATCATACTGCAGTCTCAGAACATCACATGTTACCAGAGAGAACTTCTTGGAGAATGTTTTAAGGACATTCTTTACCTTTGATCGGGATGCACAACTGTAAGCTCTGATGGCCATCAGGAACTCGTAGCCTTTCTTCTTCACCTCTAAGCAGATCAGGTTCACCTGGAGTGCTTGCCTCATTACTTCGATCAGCACGATCATGTCTGTAGGGTATCTGGGCAGCTTCAAAGGAAAGTCGTCGAAACCTACAAGATGAAGATATGAGAAATCTCTGAACTGAATAAAATAACATCCAAATTGGCTTATAAAAGCCATGGCTTCAGGAGAAAATCTCCTCTTTGGACAACCTTGTAGCTCTCTACACAGTCTCATTGTAAAGGCATCATTAACCGTGAGATAATCAACATAGCTATTTTGTAGTTGCAAAGAAGGGAAAAACTCGTAGCTTTTCACATCATCTGGGAATTCCTCTAATCTAGGAAGCCTAGGCCAAATTTGAATCATGGCTAAAATATATATCAAGACAGAAGACATGTAAAATTCATTCTAAAATTTGGCCCTATTGAGGGCGTCCGAGAGATTCTCACTTACCATCAATGCCCAATCAATGAAATGATGTTGAGAACAGATTATCTGAACTAGGAAGAAATTTTGTTCAATCAAATTAAAAGCTTTACTCTCACCTCTAATCCTATGGAGTAATACCAGGATGTCCACTATCTTGGGCTTTAGATTTGCGCTGAATAATGTTTTGGGCAACTTGCCCTTGGCGCTCTTGGGTTTTTTAAACCATGACTTCATAATCTCTCTTTTTCAGACTGGTCTCTTCGCTAAATATTTGGAAATCGCCCAGATATAAGTCATCTAAGAGTATTCCACCTACTCTGGAATGTGAAGAGAATGTTGGATAGATTCTCTATCAATGGAGAGGAGCACCATGTTGTCTGGCAGGAGAATTTTCTTAGTGTCTGGGTTGTATCGAGCTATACATTCCCAGACCAACTCAGGAGCCTGAACGGCTACAGGAAAATTGGCGGCTTCGACTAACCCACTCTCCTTTGGCTTCTCAATGATAGGGTGGATTTTCTCTGCTCTCAGTCTGTTATGGAAACTCTACATGTCAAAGAATTTCAGCGAGGTATCTGAGATTTTATGCCACTCAGAGGTAATAGCGTTCAATCCATCGAATCCCACAAATCTAGAAGCCATGTGAGTGTGATTCACTTTGAAGATTCAAATTTCTCTTTGGAAAATAGGAACAAAGAGTGACTGGTCTTAGCTACTTCAAATTCAAAGAATTTGGTGAACAATGGTGATTCCAGTTCAAGGTCTTCAACTGATTTTATACTTTTTTGAATTCTTACCGTTTAACAGCCGACTTCCCGTGTCACACAAATGAGAAGACCTTTAAATTAATGAATAAGTCCATTACAAAGTAACACGGCATTATTTGAATTAATTACTTTGCTTTTCATGACATTAGAAAACATTTTTTTTACTTTAGTAACCGTAACGGTAACTTTCTTGAAGCGGTGGAGAATTACTTTTCTGCTTCTCCTTTGAGCGGAAAAATGCCTTTGGAGTGCTCTCTATCTTAAAATCTGCCAAAGGAGAATTCTGGCCTGTAGGGATGCCAAAGTGATATATATTGATTCCATTGGCCTTCTTATATGTCAGATCTCTTGTGGAATGAATTATTCTTTGAAATTTCTTCACATTGATAGCTCGGTGGAAAACACATCTCGTGGGTCAAAACCCACTGGTAGGAGTAGTGGAGAAGCCATTTTCCACTTTTCTACCTATGGAAAATTCCATGAAATCTCCTCTGTTTGATCATTTCTTTTGTTTCTCATAGGTTCGAGATGAGTGCTCAAGGCTTTCTTTTTCCCGACTTCCTCATTTTCCATCTTTATTTATCTCTGGTTTTCTTAAGTCTGTCAATTTCGGAAAGCGCACCCCGTATGTCATTTTCCACCATGGAGAAGCCAAAACTTGATTTCCCACCAATGTTGCAACTTGAAGATATGAGGCGAATTATTTTATCTTCTTGTAATTTTGAAGCTAGAAACTTTAAAAACACAGCCTTTACCGGATTAGCGACTTAACCTACCCGATAAAACATGACTTTGGACTCGGAATCCCCCCCGGCTTAGGAAAGAGAGGTCAAGTTAGGGGAATCTGATAAAGGACTTCTACCCTAAGGGGACTTCTAGACTTAGACTCCGGACTTGCATGAGACTTCAATGAATACTACTACACACAAAACATCCATTTTTGCCTCGAGCTATAAAGACCAAAAGTTGGGCAACATGATCCAATGGTTAAATTGAAATATTAAATGATGGTTGTATGCTATCTATTCACATATACAACTAAAATTTGCATATTTTCAGATCTATTGTAAGCACACAATACCTTTTTGATCAATGTTTCTTTTCAATACCTTTGCTCCACTTATTTCTTCTCGGTGATTCTATTTCTTTGTTGTGCAATCTCCGTAGAATATTAGCTCTAATCTTTAGCTTGATGGATCAGGTTTGAATGAAGAATTCCTTCTTCTTTAGTTTCTCTTCAATATCCTCTTATCTATTCACTCCCCTTTATTCATAATGAATTATATTTTCTCTTTATAGACATGATTCAACTATTTCTAGGTTCTTGACTTTCTATTTCTTGGCATGAACTGCAATTCTATCCAATCTTTCTTTAAAGCTTTACTCCAGTTTTATCTCATAGATATCTTCTTTACACCTATAATAAAAGTGCTTTAAATCTCTTAGTTATCTCTGGCTTTAACTTGTTGATAAAAAAATATTAACAACCTATTAACTCAATCTTTAGATCTTTCCAGCTAAGTCTTTTATCATTTCTGAACTTCACTTCTTTTTGGTGTTTAACTCCTTGTTAGCTCAGTCAACACTTCAGTTCTCCTTAGGCATATCCATCAGGGTTGTTTGTCTATCAAGCAATAGTGTAACTTTCATTTTTGCTTGTCGATAATTCTTGTCGGGTTACTTGCTCAAGTATCATTGTGACTTTCGGTTTTCACTATTCGTCGGGGTGCACTGCCCATTGGTGTCTATTGTCACTTAGTGTATACTAAACTTTTACGCATTATTGAAAGAATAACTTTTATCTCTCTGGTTCTTTGAAATAGTTAACATTGTGTATATAACCAATCAAATTATATCAAGTTGACATCAATGATAATATAATCCATTAACTGATTTAATGTCTTGCATTTAACTTTCTGCTTCTCGATGATCATCAACTTAACATCTTCAAACATTCAATTAGTTATGTTCATCAAGGAATAAGGTCATCACATATCAGTCTTCATATCCACATCTTGACTCATTCTGATTCATTTGTACATTTCTTGTACACTTCTATCAGTCATCATACAATAGTAATGACCAGTCTGTTCTCTCCATAGAAGCATATGTTGACATGAGTGACAAAACATGAATGCCAACAACATCAGTAGTACCCAAATATGATATCATCCAACAATATCCCACTTCGGCATTGATGGTAACATATGGTAAAATCAATCAACCCAAAAGTACTCTCTCTGAATACAATCTTCTCAATATCCTCAACACAAATCTCCCTAAAGCAGTAGGGATTTTCACATAGAATATCTCCCCCTTTGACAATAATGGAAAAGGGTACCATAAGTCTTCTTTAATCTTCTGTAAGGTGTTTATTTTTCAAATCTTCATGTCTCAAACAACCAGGTGCAAAATACCCAAATATTCTCTATATTGTTCCTGCGATCACTCCCCCTGAGGAGTAAATCAATACATCAAGTATAGAAAATGATATAGCTCTGAAAGCCACTAGACTAATGCATGCATGCATCAATTAATTACCACAAAGAGGGGTTCTCACCCCAAGCATGCTTCTGAGATATTTAAAAGTATCTTTTGGAAAAGGTCTTGTAATTATATATGCTAGCTGTTCCTTTGTGCTAATATACTCTAGTTTAATCTCTCTCTCTGCTACCGTGTGCCTCAAGAAATGATACTTAATATAAATATGTTTAGTCTTTGAATGCATTACAGGATTCTTCGACATATTCACTGTGCTAGTGTTATCACAATGGATAACCACCAGCTCTTCAAAAATTATTCCAATGTCCTTGAACATTTGTTTCATCCAAACAACTTATGTATAATTTATATCAGCAGTAACATACTTTGATTTAGTAGTAGACTGAGCAATACAATCTTGCTTCTTACTTAACCAAGAAACCAGCCTTTTTCCAAGGAATAATGCTCCACCACTTGTACTCTTTTTATCATCCACACTACCTGCCCAATCAGCATCAGTATAAGCCTATAAAATAAATTCATCTAATTTTTCATACTATAACCCATACTCTATTGTTCCTTTCAAGTATCTGAAAATTGTTTTCACAATAGCAAGGTGTATCTCTTTAGGATCTGATTGATATATTGCCACAATTATAATTGGATTGGAAATATATGGTCTAGTGTGAGTAAGATATTGTAGACCTCCAATCATCAATTTTTACTTTGTCTAAAAAACACTCCGAGTTTCATCATTACTAGTAAGTTTATATCCAGACATCATAGGTGTCCCAACAAGTTTACAATCTTCCATTCCAAATTTCTTCAACATATCCTTAAGGTACTTGTTCTAAGATATAAAAATACCATTCTTATTCTGATTAATTTGTAAAACAAGAAAAAATTTCATCTCACCAATCATTGACATTTCAAATTCATTTTCCCTTGATGTAAGTGTTCCAAATGGCTTGCTTGCACAATCTACTAAGAAGATCTTCTTTATCTTCTTCAAGGATCCTAATCTCCTCTAGGGTCCTTATTAGGCTTATAACATTAACTAATTCCTAATCCTACTCTCCTCTAAGAGTCTCCAACTTGTGCTTCACCTTTGAAAGACTAACACCCTATAGTCACTTCACTTCTCCACATCTCCTTCTTACACTTAGAAAGGTCTAAGTGCCAATTTTTACTCTAACATTCTTGAATCAATTGCAGACGTGTCCATCACCATGTAGAAATTTCATATGATCACATTTTAATCCACCTTGATGGCTCTCATATCCATTTTCAATCGAGTCCAAGTTCTTGTCTCTAGGTGGCCTAATTGAGCTTACTACCCTGTAGCCCTTGATAGTGTGTTTTTCTCACTTCTTTCAAAACTTTTCCAAAAAAGTTCAAATTCTAATACCATATCTAGATACCCTTTATCATTTTACAAATTATTTTATAATTCTTAAACCCCTAAGTCATCCGTACATGGGGTTCCTACAAACTAGGACCAATAGGGCTAATAGGCCTAAATTCTAGGACAATCTGCAACTCTATGCAAAACTTGCTCAAAACATGACTTCAATGGTTGGTATGGACTTGAACCTCCTAACATGTCAAGGTAACACTAAACCCTAATTGGAAATGTACTTGGACCGTACATTTCTTTCTTCCCCTCCACATGAATGCTCACAGTTTCACTTCCAAACCTCTAACTAGACAGTGCATGCTCGCCTAGGGATTGAATCTAAAAATAGAAGCTCAACTCTCTAAGAATATTACCTCTACACATATGTACACCATTGACTCCCCTAACATTTTCATCTACCCTTAAGTGTTTCCCATGGTTAGATTTCATGGGGGAGCCATGACTTGACTGACTGGTCAGGACAGGACAAGTGGACTCTCTAGTTACAAAACAATTTAGCTACGACTGTATACTACCCCCAATCAACTAACTCACTAAATTAAAAGTGTCTCTAACTATCCTATGCATGCAAAAAAATCATTAGATTCAAGCTCTCATTCCATACAATATGAATTTCACAAGGAAAATCTCGGAATTCTCAAAAAACTAGACTTGCAGAGATCTATTCAAATTCACACTTGTTACAATGAATGACTAACTATTTGATTCAAGTATCTCCATACATTAGATTCCTTCTTCCACCATTCTAGGCCTTGTTGGTCAATTTCCCACTCCTATTTTCAAGGAGAATCCAATGTAGCCAATGTTGCATGCAACATTTGCAATTATCATGACAACAATTTAGCAACTTTTGGCATATTTTCTATTATGCCTTCTCCCTACATTTTAGGACCTCTAACCTCTTCAATTCGAGGATCCAAGATCATTAAAGACCCTATAGCATCACCATGTCCACATTTAAGTGATTTGGACACATTCATGACTCCAATCCCACATTTAGCAACTAATCCTAAGAATTTGAAAACCTACTAACAATGGCTATTGTTGTGACCTTAGTCCTAATGACTAACTCACTTATCCTACATATAAATTACCTTCTAAGGTCCAAAAACAAACTATCCTAACTTGTCTTGGCTAATGTGAAGTACAAGTGAAAATTATTACAACTTGGAGGTTAGCCTAGGTGTGCTCCTGCACCATCCTCCCCAAAACAAAATGATCAATCCACACTTGGATTGAGGATGCTTGGGTCAATCCCCATCTTCTTGAACTCTGATTCTTTGACCCATATTGCATCAGCATTGGTTTGATCGTGCCTTTTGATCAAGTGCTCCTTGTACTCTTTTGTTCTAGTTTTCTTGTATACTCTTGTATCTAGTATGTTGTCAGCTCCTGTGATTGTACCAGGGGGTACTTGTAACTCTTCCACATCTCTTATGACTTCTTGGAGACTCTGATCCATATCTTGCTATGGTCCTTTGTAATGGACTAAGTTTGCAATGTTGAAGATAGGTGATGGTCCACTGTCCTCTGGGAGCTCAACTTTGAATGCATTTTCACCATACTTAGCCAAGATAGGATAGGGGCCTATCCTTCTCATCTAAAAATTGTGAGGGACTCACTTCTGAAGTGTGGATTTGTTTAGATGGATCATGACAAAGTCTCCCACATTAAACTAAACTTGTCTTCTACCCTCATCAATCTTTGCCTTATATTTCAAGGTGTTCTCTGTCAGAGTTTTCCAAACTGTATCATGTATCTCTTGCATAACATAAGAAAATTAATCTACATATCCACTTTCTTTCACTCTATCCTTCAAGTCTCTCAACTCATATACACCTCTAGGGTGTAATCCATACACTATCTCAAAGGGGCTCTTCCCTGTTGACCTATTGATGGTGTCATTGTAGACATACTCAGCCTGTCCAATCAATTTATCCTATTGTTGTCTGTACTCCTTTTTTCAAGCACCTTACTAGATTTCCAAAGCTTCTATTCACCACTTCGGTCTAACCATCAGTTTTTGGATGGTAGGCAGACCCAAAGGATAAATTAGTGCCTAATCTTTGCCAAAGAGTCTTCCAAAAATGACTCATAAATTTGGTGTCTTTGTCAGACACAATGCTCTTAGGTATCCCATGGATTCTTACTATCTCTTTGAAGAAGAGAGAGGCTATTTGGTTGGCATCATTAGTGGTCTTGCATGGCACAAAGTGAGCCATTTTACTAAACCTATCCATAACTACATAAACACTATCCATGCCTTGTCTTGTTTTGGGTAACCCAACTACAAAATCCATGCTCAAGCAATCCCAAGGCCTAGTGGGAATAGGTAGTGATTGGTAAAGACCAGAATTTGAAGAAGTACCCTTGGCTCTCTGACATACAATGCAATTCTCCACATACCTCTTAACGTCAAGGTTCATTCTCAGCCAATAGTAGAACCTTTGAACTAGTTCTTGTGTCTTAGTGATCCCAAAGTGACCACTCAATGCACCATTGTGATTTTCTTGTATCATATTCTCCCTAATAGAGCCTCTAGGGACACATAGCTAATTGCCTTTAAACAAAATTTTACTTTGCAAAGTATATTCAGCATACTCACTATGTAAATGGTTCTTGTATTTAGCACATACCTTGTAAATGTCTGCAAAGTCCTCGTCTTTAGCATATAGATCCTAAAAGTGATCTATTCCCATGCTCTTCAACTGAATCTCTTGGATGGTAAGAGCTCTTCTTGACAATGCATCTGCAAATTTATTGAGGACACCTTTCTTGTGTTTGATATTAAAGGTGTAATCTTGTAGGTACTCAACCCACTTCATGTGCTTGTAGCTCAACTTCTCTTGACAATTCAGAAAAATTAAGGCTTGATTATCTGAATAAACAATGAACTCCTTGGGCAGCAAGTAGTGCCTCCACTTTCTCAAGGCTTCAACCAATATATACAACTCAAGGTCATAAGAAGAATACTTCTTCCTTGCTTCACTTAACTTCTCAGAATGAAATTCTACTGGTCTACCCTCTTGGCTTAGGACAACCCCAATAGCTGTGTTGCTTGCATCACATTCAATTGTGAAAAGCTTCTCAAAGCTTGGCAAGACTAATACTAGTTGGGTAGCAATCTTTTCCTTGAACAACTCAAAGCTTTTTTTGGCTTGTCCATTCCACATGAACTTGGTCTACATCCCTCCTTTGATTGTGTCCAACATGTTGGAGATTTAATTCTAAAGAGTTGATTGATTGTATGTTTGTCATTGATGACAACATATAATACACAACAGTACTTCTGTATGTACTTATCCATATGATGACATGAAGACCAACATGGATAGATACATGTTGTTGACATGTTTACTATGCTATGTTCATACATGCAGACTCAGATATGAAGTTTCAGTAAAGATATGTAATTTTGTTATTGACGGTTACAGTTCTGGAGGAATAATGGTTTAAGGCTGACGTATGTAATGTGTTTATTGAGTTGTGCGTATCTTCAATATATGTGTGTGTATATTCAAGATGAGTTATGAGTTGTTGATATTAATCTAAATGTGCCAAACGTATTTCAAGAAGATTTCAATGTTATGGTCAATTTGGTGAAGCCAACTTAGTGAAGCGACGTGTCTATTCAGTTTGTACTTGCATGGTTGTAATTATGCTTGTGCACTTAGT
This sequence comes from Thuja plicata, assembly GCA_018584345.1. Taxonomy (NCBI): domain Eukaryota; kingdom Viridiplantae; phylum Streptophyta; class Pinopsida; order Cupressales; family Cupressaceae; genus Thuja; species Thuja plicata. The sequence goes on from MU224275.1 coordinate 668,597, forward strand.
AGAGCTGACAAAGATGTTATGAAGAGTTGTCTAATAGGTCCCATGATCTCATACTTGGAGTATGTACTGATAGAAGGTCATTTATGATAAGAAGAATTTTGAAAGCCAAAGATTAGAAAAGCATAGCAGAGTGTTAAAGCAGCAGAGCTATATTTATCATATGTTGATAATATAGATATTGAAGTTGAAGCTTTCAGAATATAGATAAGATTGTTGTAGTGATTTACAAGAGGTTAAATCATCAGCGCATAAAAGGAACTGATTAGACAAGCAGTGTCACAAACAATAGTTCACCTTGTTGATACAGTGTGTATCAAATAACTAGAAGGTTGTAGCCTTCACCACTTGGACAGTGAGTCCTCCACCCCTAATAGGGTTACATGTAAAAGACTCCTAACAGGGTCAGACCCTTAACCAGGTCAACTATACTACTGCATTGTATTGTACAACTCCTAACAGGGTTGAAATATCTTTTAACAGGGATTACTATAAACAGTATAGTTCTTTGTG
>MU224275.1:672721-692461 GCA_018584345.1 Thuja plicata
AGCAGTTGATAAAACATTGTACAAATCTATGATTGGAAAGCTTATTTATCTAACTCAATCAAGACCTGACATATCTAATGTAGTTGGCATTGTTGGAAGATTTGCAGCTAAACCCAAGCATAATCACTTAATGGAAGTCAAGAGGATATTAAGATATCTTAAGGGGACTATAGACTATGGTTTATGGTATCCTAAATCAGAGAATACACAACTTCATGTGTATACTGATGTAGATTAGGCAGGTTGTATTGATGACAGAAAGAGCACTTCAGGAGGAGCAGTATTTCTTAGAGAAAGGTTGGTCTCTTGGACAAGAAAGAAGCAAAATTGTATTTCTTAGTCAATGGCAGAGGCAGAATATGTTGCAGTAGCACTGAACTGTGCAACAATTATTTCGATCAAGCAGATGGTGAAAGACTTTGGTAATTAGGTTGACTATCCTATTTTTATTCATTGTGATAACACCAGTACTATTAACATGTCTAAGAACCCTGTGATGCACACAAAGACAAAACACATAGAGATCAAGTACCATTTTCTGAGAGAAAAATTTGTAGACAAGGAAATGACATTGGACTATGTAAGCACAAAAGATCAGTTAGCAGACATTTTCACGAAGCCTTTAGCAAAGGATACTTTTGAGTATCTAAGGGAGAAGTTGGGAGTCATTCCCTCTCCTAAGTTTGATTAAAGAAAGCAGCAAGAACATTAGTCCTGAGTGACTGATGAATGGTTGACTACTCTACTTCTGTAGTAGTACCTGTGCATAATGGTTTATGGCACCCTTTTCCATTGATGTCAATGGGGGAGTATGTACTAAAAACAAAGAAAACAAGGAACACATACAAGGAGCTTATACTGTGGGGGAGTATACAGATAAAACACAATCTATGTAACTACAGTAGTGAAGATGAATCTTTGATGAGGATATTGAGAAGATTGTAAAAGAAAGAAAACCATGAACAGAAGTTGTTTTTATCATATGTTGCCATCAATGCCAAAGGGCGAGATTGTTGGAGATTTGATTCTGAAGAGTTGATTGATTGTATGTTTGTCATTGATGATAGCATATAATACACATCAATACTTCTATATGTACTTATCCATATGATGACATGAATACTAGCGTGGATAGATACATGTTGTTGACATGTTTACTATGCTATGTTCATACACGCAAACTCAGATATGAAGTTTCAGTAAAGATATGTAATTTTGTTATTGACAGTTACAGTTCTGGAGGAATAACGGTTTAAGGCTGACGTATGTAACGTGTTTATTGAGTTGTGCATATCTTAAGTATATGTGTGTGTATATTCATGATGAGTTATGAGTTGTTGATATTAATCTTAATGTGCCAAATGTATTTCAAGAAGATTGCAATGTTATGGTCAATTTGGTGAAGCTGACTTAGTGAAGCGACACATCTATTCAGTTTGTACTTGCACGGTTGTAATTATGCTTGCACACTTAGTAGAGCCAACAAAGATGTTATGAAGAGTTGTCTAACAGGTCCCATGATCTCATACTTGGAGTATGTACTTATAGGTCATTTATGATAAGAAGAGTTGTGAAAGCCAAAGATTAAAAAAGCAGAGTAGAGTGTTAAAGCAGCAGAGCTATATTTATCATATGTTGATAATATAGATATTGAAGTTGAAGCTTTCAGAATATAGATAATATTGTTGTAGTGCTTTACAAGAGGTTAAATCATCGATGCATAAAAGGAAATGATCAGACAAGCAGTGTCAAAAATAGCAGTTCACCTTATTGATATAGTGTGTACCAAATAACCAAAAGGTTGTAGCCTTCACCACTTGGACAGTGAGTCCTCCACCCCTAATAGGGTTACATGTAAAAGACTCCTAACAGGGTTAGACCCTTAACCAGGTCACTATACTACGACATTGTATTGTACAACTCCTAACAGGGTTGAAATATCTTTTAACAGGGATTACTATAAACAGTATAGTTCTTTGTGGGTACTAATTCCCACCGGGGTTTTTACCATTTGGTTTCCCCATAACCAAGTTGATGTGTTGTGTAATGTGTTATCTGAATGTGTATTTACTTTGTATCAATCTGGATTAATAAGTACAAAAGATTTATAGTTGCGGATAACTGATTCACCCCCCCTCTCAGTTATCTCTAAAGTATTCTAACACAACATAGGAGCACAAATAGCACTAAATTGCCTTATGAACTTCCTATAATATTGAGCAAGGCCATGAAAACTTCTTACCTCAATTTTTGTCCTTGGAGTAGGCCAATTCATGATGGCTTCCACTTTACTCTTGTCCATTTTTAGATTACCATGAGATAGGACAAATCCTAGGTACACTAGCTCTATTTTGACAAACTCACACTTCTCCAATTTAATCATTAACTTCTCTTCATGTAGCCTCTTTATTACTAATTCCACATGCTTAAGGTGTTCCTCTCTTGTCTTACTAAAAATGAGTATATCATCCAAGTATACCACTACAAACTTGCCAATGTGATCCTTGAGTACTTCATTCATCAACCTCATAAAAGTTGATGTAGCATTTGATAAGCGAAATGGCATGACTAGCCATTCATACATCCCTTCAGTAGTCTTGAAGGTTGTCTTCAAGTCATCTCCTTCATTCACCTTTATCTGATGATAGCCACTTTTTAAATCTATCTTGGTGAAGTACCTTGCACCTCCTAGACAATCCATCAAGTATTCTATCCTATGGATAGGGAACCTATATCTGATAGTGATCCTATTTATGGCTCTAGAGTTAGTACATAATCTCGAAGTACCTCCTTTCTTAGGGGCTAGGACTGTGGGTACAACACAAGGACTAATACTCTTCCTTATAAGACCTTGTTCTAGTAACTCTTGAATTTGCCTAGCTATTTCCTTATTTTACTGAGGGGTCATCTTGTAGGCTTCCTTATTGGGTAGGGTAGCTCCAAGAATAAGGTCAATCTTATGGCTTATGGGTCTTATAGGGGGTAAGGTTGATGGCTATCCATCACTTACAATTCCTTCATACTTCTGCAGCATTTCTTGTATCTCTTGTGGCAGCTCTATCCTCTTCACCATTTTGTCTTCCACTTCCTTGGGCTTCAACATTAGTGAAACACCAAATCCTTCTCCTTCCTCTATGGCTTCCAAGAACTCTTTCTCACTCACCATTAGGACATTAGGACCTGCTGTCTTCACCTCGATATCTTCTAACAATGACTGAATTTTGAAAGTCATGTTATCCTTCTTGAAAGTATAGGAGTTCTTCACTCCATCATGGATAGCTTGGTGGTCGAATTTCCATGGTGTTCCTAGGATCAAGTGACATGTATCCATGGGTAGTACATCACATAGTACCTTGTCCTTATATCTCCTTATTGAGAACTCCACCCATGCTTGCTCATTCACTAAGACATGTTGTCCCTTATTGAGCCATGTGACCTTGTAAGGATGAGTATGAGGTATCCTTGTCATGCCTAACTTGTTGACTGCTTCCTCTGACACAATGTTGTTAGTAGACCCTGAGTCTATGATAACCCTATATACTTTACTCATCACCTTACATTGGATTCTAAACAAAGACCTCCTTTGGCTTGGCTCCTCCTTGATTGGCTCCTTGATCAATGTTCTCCTCATCATGAGGTTCTCACCTTCCTCTAAGTTTAATGGTACATCAAGGTGTTTATTAGCTACATTTGTGTCTTCTTGGACCATATTAGTCCTCTTGTTACCTCCTTGAGAAGTACTACCCTTCTTTGGACACCTATAGGCAAGGTGTCCCATTTGGTTACAATCGTAACATTTCAGAATATTTCATTGTAATGTGACCCGTGTTCAAATCCCTAGGAGACATGTAACATGTTTTTAAATGTACGAATGTTGAACCGAGTAGAACTACCAATACCAAGTCTAAGTGTATCAATCCAATTATGTATCCTCAATTAATGAAAAAAAAAATGATGGTTCCTTAAGAATATTCACGGTAAAACAAAAGCATTCAACCCTCCCTAAAATGTAATGGATTTTCTATTAAATTTTGATATGAGATGAATCTTCCTTTCTTTTGTCCTATGGAGAGGAGAACTAATCCAACTAAATACAAATAGACAAGAAAAATGAATAAAGTTAACAATGATAACATTATCATTATCATTATCGTTATCAAAGCAAGTGAATATTCTACTTCCATATCATTTTAGTTTGCTACGTATTATTATTTTTTATGAAAAGTGCCTCCGCCCATAATTCCACTTGGTAAGCTTTGAAGTCCGTACTAGTGGGATAAATTTATTTTAAAAATAAAAATAAAAAAATCTTTATACTTTATAGCCATCTACATGTATAAACAAGCACACTTGCTCCATGATGCTCCATCCCCTTGGAGTCTAGGACGTTGGCTACATAGGAAGATCCACCACAAGCTTACAAATCAATTAGGCCCATTTGGTGCACATGGCATTAACTTATCCAGAATAGGCCTATTCCAGAATAAGGGCCTATTCTCGGATTAATTAATTCTAAAAATGAAAGCTGGAATAAGCTATTCTCCGTTTGGATCCCATATTGTAGAATTGGAATAAGGATTGTTTTTTATTTTTTTAATCAATTTGAATAATATGTATTTTTAACTTGTGTGCATATATACACATACACATATACACACATATACATGTGTGTATATACACACATGTGTATATACATATACATGTATATACACACACATGTATATACACATGTGTGTATATATACATGTATGCACACATATATACAAATGTGTGTGTATATACACATGTATATATATACACATTTGTATATACACACATGTGTGTGTGTGTATATACACACATGTGTATATACACATGTGTGTGTATATATACATACCCACATTAAAAAAAAAAAGATTAAAAAAATATTTCAAAAAAAAAAATTGAATCCATAAATAGCTTATTCTCGAATAAGAAATGAATTCCAGCTTTTTTTTAGAATTAACTAATGCAAGCATTGGCTCCAAAATGGGGATTCGTTTTCTAATTCGAAAATTCAAAAAATGCCCCAAACATTATTCTAGCATTAACTAATGCGTATTCCAGATTACTGCTTGGCACCAACCGATATTATTTATAATTCAAAGTGATGTATCGATCAGAACAGCTATAAACGGGTGAGTTTGATACAATTTGCATTTGAAGGAAAATATGAATATGATTAATAACTCAAAATGATAAAAAGATCAGTATTTGATTTTTCTACGTCAATCAGGTAGTTCACAACAACAGTATAATGGCTGCAAGTGATCACATTTTTTTTATATCTCCGCATCCACTCAAGTAGATTGTGCAGAAACATTGACTCATGTTTAAATGCGGCTTTAGTGAATCTGTGACTTCAGTAAAATAAAAATGCATGAAATAAAACCATCTTAGTCTAGATTATTGTATTTTATCATGAAAATGCAAAGATATTTAGAGATTGTATATATCCCAACTACCCATACCTATTTTTTAATCATCGTATTTCATGCCGGGTTGGGCAATGGAATGCATTAAATTCCTAGTGTGACTTATGTTCAATTATTTTATATGGCTGGAGGAGCACAGCCGGGACCATAATGGCTCTTGTTGACGGTAGAGTCTCATCAACGAGGTGTGTGGATCAATATGTGGTGAACACTAAATGGAGGGCATTCACTTATGTCACACCAGACAGTGATTACTCTCAATCTGATTTGAAAGGGCCAATCCACCAATGTCATCAACCTTTACACATTACCATAAATCAACCGATGACTTGTAAATTAAAGAAGACGCCGGAAGACTAGAGTTACAAGAGTAGCCTAGACTACCAATAGTCCATCAATACGTATCCTTCACAAATTCCTATTCTACGCTATTGACTACCCCAAGTAAAGGGTAAGGCGTTTAGTCTACCAAATATTTATTATGATGTGGAGCCAATGTGCTCATTAAAAGTTGATAGACCACTCCAACCACAATTATTTTTCTTCTTGGCAATGGCATTTACTCCCATAGCCAGAGCGCACATCAATGGGTATAGTGTAGTATACACAAACAAAGAAATTCTGCACGAATTTCAGTAAAAAGATGCCCCTTAATTGTGGCATCTAGTAAAAAGAATTCACCAATAAAAAAAAAAGAAATGATGAAAAATGTAGCAATGTTTCATGCGTTTCTCAAGGGTCTATTTATTTCCCAATGGGTGACTTGCTCCAACTAAGCTTACACATGCAAATACCCTCATTGATGAGTAAGGAAAATCATCAATGGGAAAAAAAGCTCTCAAGTCCAGTTGTAGATCAATCACAATGGTGTGCGAATTGAATTGAGTTGCCATGATTGGTGGGATGACTAGGATAACTACTGGTTGGGAACTCAAAGTGTGACTTACGGCCAACGGGTTGATGGTGGCTTTCCTTTCAAGTTGCAGGTGGTTAACATGCTATGAGAGGCGAAAATCACAAGACCCCGTGATTAAATGATAACCACTTGCTAACACATGGTATCACCCACATTAATGATTCATGGACACTTCATAAAACACAGTGCCGAAAAATAATGACACCAGTCATTTCAACAATTTTACAAAGTTTGAGTTATCTGATGCCGATGCTTTGGGAAGGTATATGGGTAGAATACACATCACCATTATGGGGCTTCCATGTGTGACATTAATGAAGTACATGTAGTTAAGACATGGATACTGCATATTTCCATATTCAGAGCCAGGAAAAGCATATCTTTGAGGTCTTTTGTGACATCGTTCACAAACGATTAATAATATGTGTATTGATTGCAGACATTGTTAAAAAACTTCCCAAGTGGTGTGAGATAGGATCGTGTGTACTCTGTAATAATTATCTGTCGTCCTTGTTGCATTCCTTCAATGTTTTTGACTAAGGGTAACAGCAGGTTTTGAAGGGGCCCCGAAACCCTATACAAAAAGGAACTTAAGATGTTTCAATAATAGTTCCTGACACAAGACAGACCAGCCGAAGCCTGAGAAAAACACTCACAACATGATCACAGAAAAAACCAACCGACAGTGCTACTAAAGGTGAATAATTAAGGAACAGTAGCAATAAGGAGAACAATCATCTCATCCCCTTCTTATGGGACCGAAGGGTCATATCAAACGAAGAAGAAGACCTCAAGTAACATTTTTACCTTTAACAGTGACCCAACCATCTTCAACTCTAGCAGAAACATTCTGCCAACACAAAGAGTCTGAAGCTAAAGAACGAGCTACCAGCAATGGGGGAGGAACCTCCAGCACCGAGCTAACATTACCCCTAGCCAAAGATCTACCAGTAGGATAAATTTCTAGAACAAAGAAAATAGGAGCCAACACACCATCAAGATCAGTTGAGCCAACCCCCTCAATTCTAACAATAGCAGCTGCCTGTGAAGAACTAGCAAGATCTGCCCTAGCAAACACAGACCCACCAGTAGTCCCCCTGCATAAGCATCCAGCAGGAAAAGAGTGAAAGAATCTCCAACAGACACAACATCAAACCCAGCAGCCACCAAAGACCCAGTAAGGGTAGCTAGAGGTTTAATACTTCTGTCCTTCTTCTCAGACTGACAAGAGATGGATCTGGTCCTAGTTGGATGTTCTTGCCTCATGTGGGCTATGTGATGAATTGATTACTTTGAGAGATGGATTGGTCCTAGTTGGACATTCTTGCCTCTTGTGGGCTAAGTGATGAATCGGTTACCCTAAGGGATGGATCTGCTCCCGGTTGGACGTTTGTGCCTCTTGCTTGATGTTAGATGAAAGGATATGATGAATTTATGATTGTTTATGAGATGGTAAGCACCAATTTGGGGACATTACAAAGGAACTCCATCAATGAGATTAGTTATATCATATGATTGTGTTAATTTTCCTATCCCTAGTAGGAAAGACATGTTCTATATATTATGTTGGATTTTTAATTTTGGAGGAAAAACCAGGGCATTAGAAAAGGGGAAATTACACAAAATGTTTATGAAAACCACTCTAGGCTCCATATTATCCTTTATTTCTGTTCTTTGTGTCATTTGTTAGCCTTCTAAATGGGTTGGAGATCTTCAAAGTTTCTAGTGTGTAAAGGAGGATTAATATAGACAAGCCTCGAGAAAAGTTGAGGCAAAGCTAGAGGGAGTTTCATCCAAATCCACATGTAGACAACACGCTTAGGATGACTGCCATGTTAGTAAAATCAACAAGGATGATCACTTAGCCCACAAGAGGTAGGAACATCCAACCAAGACCAAATCCATCTCTTGGTGCAATCAATTCATAGCTTTGATTGTCTTTGTTGTACTAATTTTCTTTGTTGTGTGTGTGTGTGTATGTGTGTGTGTGTGTGTGTGTGTGTGTGTGTGTGTGTGTGATGGTCTTTATGGAATAAGTCCCTCTAGACATTGTGTTGAATCTTCTATAAATCTAACATTTTAGATTGCTCTCAATTTAGCTTATAGGTCTAAAAAAATTCACTTTTTAGGTCTTCTCATACCCTTCCTTAAAATTTGCTCACAGGCCTTAATTCCACAAAGTCTAATTTTTCATAACCTCATATATGCTTTATAAGTCTGATCCTGAACAGAAATATATTGCATTGAATGGATGCCCAAATGTGTCTCAACAACCTCTTTATACCTTTGAAGAGGCACCTCTTTTCAAAAAAATGCAACTTATCAAATTAGAGATCGACTAGCACATATAATATTTAATTTACATTTGAACACATCACCACTTTCATTGCTGCCTTTGAGAATAATATAATATCACCCAAATTGCTTTCCCTTGGATGCCCTCCTCAAATGAAACATTCCCCATTTATTATCATCCAATTTGGGAGAGAGTCGCACCTCTTCATCAGGGCTACCCTTTTCAAAGGTTGCAACCCTCCACAATTACCACCCTTTTAAAGAGTCACAACCTTTCATAGCTTTTTCTTTTTGAAGGAGTCACTTCCTTATTTTCTTCTATCTTCTATTAATTCTTCCTTGCTTCACATTTTTCTCTTCCTTCCTCTTTTCCCCCTTTCAAATTTCAAATAAAGTTCTCTTCTCCCTTTTTATATCTCTTGTTTGAGGGAGTCACAACTTTTCATTTCATGCCTTTAGAGCCTTCATTAACTTAACTAAATCTAATTTGTTCTATTTTAATTTTATTATTTTATATTTTTAATTTAAATCTCATTTTTATTCTTTTATATTTTAATTTTATTATTATTATTTTAAATCCTATTTTAACTGTGCTATCTCTATTTTATGGATTGTGGAAATCTCCTGATGTTGATTTTAAATCCTATTTAAAAAAAGGGCAACACTACAATCCGTCGTTGCCAAAATTGTTTATCCTCAAGAAACGATTCAATAATCATGGAGTCTTATCCATAATCCACCTTCTGCTATGCTGCTTTGATATTATCATTATTTTTTCTCCCTTAATTTGAATGTGAGTTTTGATCGAAAGTTGGAACCTGGCAAGGTTTAACTTAAGACAAGTTTTCTCTCATCTTCCATAGAAAAGGATCAAGCCCATCTCATAATGGTGCCAATTGTATTTGAAAAAACCAATGTTTACACGATAGCATGACTCACATCTATGACCTCAAATGTAATAAATTCATATCTTTTGGTTCACTCCAGTTATTCTCATATTCTAGATCAACTAAAATTATAGAGAAAAAAATGCAAAATACACTTAAAACAGGAAATACACATGAATGCATGAAGACATGGAGCATACACAAAGTATACACATGAATATATCTAGATGAAAATCATATACACAAGTACATGCAATGTTAGATCCTTCTTATTGCTTAGAATGCATTTGTTACTTCATCCCTTAAGCTGGAAGCAACAATTCTCTGATACCATTATAATGTTTCATTTTCCAATGATCTTGTTTTTGCAATAAAATTACAATTCCATCATAATAAATAAAATATATTTTTCCTACTAGGGTTAGGAACATTAACTCAATCATAATATATAAGTAATCTCATTGATGGAGTTCCTTTGTAATGTCCCCAAATTGAGGGATACAAACTCATAACCCATTATAAAGTTATCATGGCCTTTCACCTTACATCCCACAAGAGGCTAGAATGTCCAACCAGGATCGGATCCATCACTTGGGTAACCAATTCATCATTTAAGCCCACAAAAGGCAAGAATGTCCAACCAGGACCAAATCCATCTCTTGGGGTAATCAATTCATCACTTAGCCCACAAGAGGCAAGAACATCCAACCAAGACCAAATCCATCTCTTGGGGTTATCAATTCATCACTTCATACACATGAGGCAATAATATCCAACCAAGACCAAATCCATCTCTTCAGGAAATCAATTCATCACTTAGCCCACAAGAGGAAGGAGCATCCAACTAGGACTAGATCCATCTCTTGAGGTGATTAATTCATCACTTAGCCCACACGAGACAAGAATTTCCAGCCAAGACCAGATCCATCTCTTAGGGTAATCAATTTGTACGTTTGATTGTCTTTTTTTTATATGTATTTCTCTCTAGTAGTGTTCAATGGTCTTCATGAAATAAGTCACTCCACACATTACCTTAAGTTTACCTTGAATCTTATATAAATCTAAACTTTTATATTGCTCTCAATTTAGCTTATAGGTCTATTACAAATCCCTTTTTTAGGTCAGATCAACATGCAAAATTGAATACTTATTATTCCAAATAAAATACCAAATCTCCAACTCTCTCTTGAACAAGGATGCTAAATAATGTACATATATTGTGTGATCAAATGAGACAACCGCAAGGTTCCTTCTATCTGTGAACTTCCACTCAGTTGTAATGATGTGATATGTTGGATACCACAAAGGGACTTACGTTGTTCATTCAGCAGATATCAACTACTACTTCTAACCAAACAAGATGCAAAGAGATAAAGGTTGAGAAAGTTAATCTAACTCTAAGAATATAAGACAATATTGATGATGGGGTGAGCCTCTAACCAGTCCTTACTCTTCTGTGTCAACTAAGCATAGGAGGGTGGTATTTTCTAAGGATGCAGGAATGATTTTCACATTGTCAGTACTCATTCAAATACCCTATTAAGGTGCTATCTAAATTAATATTTCCAATAGAAGTTAAACACTTGCAATTTAGGCCCAAACTAACTGTGCACTAGACAAGTACCAAAAGGTATGGATACTAGCTCCACCGCTAATCATCATTCAACAATATATTTCATTCAACTACTTATACTTCTATTCAACATGAAACAAAATCCTAATCTAAGTGACAAAATATAGTGAGGAAATAGAAACCATGCAATACTCCAAGAAACACAAGTAATCCACCATCAAGACCAACAATGAATTAGAAATTATTTTGATAGCATTATGGAAACAATTTCTTCAAGTCTCTCTCTTTTACAAATGATTGAAGTGGGGTTTATATAGGAGCACCAATTATAAGGAATGGTCAGGATTAATTTAAAATGAATGGCCTAGCTTAACTTGTAAAAAACCCTAATTACGGCAACTGTAAATAACCAATGACAAAAAAGCACCAACATAGGGGCCAATGAGAAAATTACATTCCATATCCCCTTAAGGATGAACCAATGAGAAAATAATGTGTTCCACGTGTCCACTTGTCAATAGATGATCTTTAACATGTCAACTTGGAGCTCTTTGATTGGTTAAATGATGATTGGATGTCACCTCATATTTCTCATCTTTGATCCTTGTTTCAATTTTCTTCCTTCATTCTCTTGCTTTAGGAAATTCTCTCATTGAACTTGTCCTTGAAATTGTTCTTGATATCTCAATTTTCTTGAAGCAACAGGTTTCCCTCTATTGATCATGGACTTATAAATCTCCATCTTCTTGAACCCTTGATGATGGTAATCCTTCTTCATCTGTAGACTTGTTCATCCTTATCTTTGATCTTTTGGTGATGCCTGGATCCCTTCGAATCCCCCTTGATGTGAATCCTCCCTTTTGAATTTGAAATTTTTCTTATGTCCTTCTTTTAATCTTCTAAGTGGCCTTCTTGATGTCTCAAACCTTTCCTTCACCCTGTTAGGGAATCTCTCTTTGCTCTTTCACAATCACTCTACCATCTTCCATGTAGCCAAATCTGCAGAAGGGAAAGAACACCTTATGTCAAAAGTTACGAACAATGAAATACAAATTGAATTACTTAAGATAATCCTTATGATAACTCATCCCCAATTTTGAAATTATCAACAATATTCCAATTATTTTCTTTTGTGTTACATGGTGGAAATTCGCTCATCATAGGGATTATTTTATCTACTTTGATTCCTACATTTAGCCTTCTTTTCTTCCAGCTCTATCTGTAGGGTATATAGAGAGGGTGGTTTTCTCCATCATCTATTTACTCTAGGCCATGAGGTCCTAGAGTTTTGTGTTAAGATGAGACTGTCTAGCCTTAACATTGGCCAAGGAATTAATGATTTCATTATTCTCTTCCTCTGACAGGATCTGGATCTTTATTTCCTTGATTTGTTCCTCCATGAATTTCAAGTTGTTGAGCTTTTGGCAAGATTCATCAGCCACTCCCCACAACTGATATGGTTGTTGAAGCACAACCATTACTAAAATTTAAATTTTATTAATTTGAGAAGTCTTTTTTTTTAATATATACTATAATTTATTTATTTTCAATAAAAAATTAAAAATCATATTTTTTAATCAAGTTATTTCAGTTTTGAGTTTGCATTTCTTTAAGATTAAAGATTTATGAATGTATGCACAACTTTTCTTTTCTTTTGAATTTTAGGATTTTGTTGTATTGTTTCTCTTTATAATTTTAATGTTTTTTTTTCTTGTTCCTATCTTTAATTAAGATCTCATTTTACTTCTCTCTCTCTCACATCCATATCTGGATTATTATTTTTTTATGGCATTTTGGTCAACACTATTTATGTTTGAAAGTAATAAAATTTTAGGTAAAAGTATTCATTTATCAAATTCAAATAGCACTGAACTTGTCAAGATGCAAATATGTCATACTTGAAGTGAAGATGGTGCAACGTATTACCACTATATAAAACAACTCGATGAATAGATATAAGGAAGTTAGATTCCACTAAGCAATCTAGCCAGAAGGTTAGGTGGCTTGGGATAAAGATTCCAAACCCCTTGAATGTGGAGAATCATGGGTGATGATTCAACAATGACGTGTTAAAAAGTATTATGGTTTGGAAGGATGCATATGAGTTGTCTTCCATTCAATGTTGAACTTGCTAGGGTAGTGGTGTAACAAAGTGACCTCAAAAAGAGGTAGGATGGGTAAATCTTGATTTTTTCTGAAGGCAAAAAAAACATTGATTCGATATCATGGCATGATCATGCCTTTTAAAAAAATAATTAGGACCAGCTCAGAAGTTACACCAAGTGGACCAAATACAATAAGAGTGACAGTGATTGACATTGGGGTCAAAAAGGCCTAATTTATTGTGCATGCAAAACTAGGCCTCACATTGTCCAGTTGTCCAACGAAAAGGTAGAATGCCTTCTTTGTTAGAAGCCACCTCAACAATATTCAATTCCCCACACATAACCCAAGTTTCAAGTGACAAAGAATCGATAACCTAACACCACAACTAGGATCTTTCCACAACATCATTGGGAGCATAAACATTAATGATCCCAAAAGAATAATTTTTTAACTGACATGAGGACCCATACTACTCATTACATGGGATCAGACCCATGATTAACATTAGAAGAATGTCATGAAGGAGAAATGAGAGTAACAAGTGCTCCTCCACTAGATTCGTGCTAAGAAGTAAACACAAGGCTATCTGGCCAAATAACATTGCATGCAACAAATAGCATGAAAGCAACAATTTTAACTTCTTAAAGATATGTTAGACGTCTTAAATTCCATGAGATGTAATTCATGAGTCAACCACCTACATGTCATCCTCATCCTCAAGAGAGGAGAAACTATTTTGTAGGAAATCTTAGGATGGCTAAAGACTAGGGTAGTATTCCCCTGGGATCACCTGACATTTTTCAGCACCTCCATAACTAAAATATGCTCACCCGGGAGGGCTACGAGAGTGATGTAAAGAATATGGTTAAGCAAAAAACACTAAAGTGGCATGAGGAGTGAGCCCACACAAAATGAGGACCACTCTCAGCTAACATCTTCCCCTATTAGTCAAGGTTTGAAACCCCATTTTCAACTGACTACTTCAATAGTGACTTAGACTTAGATGGTTCTTGTACTGACAGTTGAGAAGCATAACCATTTGGCTATTACTGAGAAAAATGGTGCAGGAGTACCTAATAAGAAAAAAAAATAACATGATGAAGACATCAAAAGGTCACATGAAGACAAAATGGAAGACTGGAGATGGTGTGAAGCCACAGAAGGCAAATCAAATCGATTTAAAATTATGTATCAAGTCCCAATATGTTTTATAAGGGAAATTAATGTAATAAAATTGTGTAATGTCCTAAAGGTCTTGATAAGGATCTTAGGACTAAAATCATGGAAATAATGACAATGTAATGTCTAAAGAGTCTAGGAGAGTCTAGGAATGTTCAATAAGGTATTTGGAATCCATAGGAGTCAATGGTTTTCAAAATAAAAAGGAATTAAGTCATTTTCCTAAATTTGAAAATTCAAATGTTTAAAAACCAATGACTAGTTAAGAATTTGGTGGTAAATTTGTTTTAGGAGTTTTTAATGCTTAACCAAGCCATGTAACCAATAAAAATCATTTGAGGAAGTTTGTAGGATTTCTATAAATCATTATATGACCTTTGTACGACAGGCGAAGTGGTAGATGTACGAACTGTTTCAGAAAAATGCAGTAAAAGTCAAATTTTTTTATTATTCATACTTTTTCATTGCATGATTTGAATTCATAGAAGTTCTATTTGTGTTTCTAATGCATTGAGTACATATATGTTGTTTTTTAAGACATATTTGAGTGCTTAAAGGATCCTTTTGGTTTAATTTTTAACCTTTTGCGCTGACTGTCCTCTTGAACTCACTATTTTTCCATAACAATTTGGTTCAATCTTAATATCAAGGGTCATTCCATGAATGTATTATGAATTTTTCTCATGTAATTATGCATATTTGACATTTAAAATATTATTCTAACATGATATGTTTCAGATAGATTGAATTGGGAAGGTGATCACCGAGTTTATGCATGGAAATTTGAAGAAATTGCTTGGTTGGGAGTAGCAGTAAGAAATTTGATTGAACAAGGGGGTGTTTAAGTGTTGGAAGATTCTTGGTATGGAATTTGGATGGTGAATCCATAATTCGTTAGTTGCATAAGTGTTTGGAGTGCATACATTTAGGAAGCCCTGGATGTAAGGGTTATTTGAAGCCAAATTGGGGCTTTTATGTTTGTGAGGGGTATGAGGGTCAAATTGGTTGAAGATTCCTTGGACTGGGGTCATTTTTTAATACTTTTGAGAGTCTTTGAGTTTTGGATTAAGACCTTTGTATACTTTCTATGTAAAATGTATGATTCTATTTGACAGAGTACAGTCAAGAATCGGGGCAGTTGGTCCAAAACACCAATGGCCGATTTTTTGGTATGTTGGAGAATGGGATGATGGGTATCTGGAAAGGTAATTTCTTAATCCTTTTGGGAATTTTTGAGTGAAATAGAAATTTAGGTCATTGTTGGTCTACAAGGAGCCTAGGCCTTAGGAGACAGTTTTTTAAAATGTGAGCATTGGGTGGGGTTGAAGTCTAAATAAATTATCATTAATTTTTAAGAACAACATAATAAAACCAAAACCTTCAACCTTGAGCATTGGAAGGGTTTTTGGTTTATTTGTAATCATTTGGGTGCTTGTAGCCTAGGAGGGAAAACTATCCATTTGCAACCTTATTTCATCTTGTCACCCAACCTCGGCATCAAAAAATCCAAGGTGTGTTTGCCTTTGTGAACCACCACAATCCATCCTTCATTTTTTTAGCACCCTTAGAATAATGAGGGGGAATTGTTTCCTTTTATGGGGAATTCATTCTAGGAACAACGAAATGACAACCCTTGACTTTATGCTTAGAGGATTGACAACAATAGCAGGTGTTGGGGAAATAAATAAATCACTTGCTAGAAGAAACATTGACTACTCGTGCTTAAATATCAATGGTCTCCTTAAGGTCGCAAGATAAATCCACTTCAACACAAACCCTTTTTTGGGGATGAGCATGAAAAGAACATTCCAACTCCATGTGAAACACCCTACTAAAGGTTTGGACAATAGTTTGCAGGAACAAATAACATAGAAAGGGTAAACATGAGAACTCTATCTAGATGAGGACACTAATATTCTTCTCATCTGAGATGATAAAGTCTCATGACCATGGTTGGAAAACAAGCAAGGAAGAATAGACAAACCAAGACCTATTTTTGAGGACACCCTCAACATGGGAGGAGTTGGAATAGTGAAACAGAAAGAAAAACCATTGGTGAGATTCTAGATACCATCGGGATAGGCCCCATGATTGGCCCAGGATTTGGCAACCCAATAATGCAACATTCATTTAGGTGGAACCCTCCCCACAAAATATCTAATCAAAGTATACTTTTCTAGCTAGTCACAAGCACTATGGAAATCCCACAAAGCAAAAACAACATCATTTCTTGAGGTCATACTTCATGGAACACCTTCGGCACAAACTTGGGAGGTCACTTGTTCGGAGGTGCCATGATCATCTGTTGCCAAAACACCAGCATCAACATTGATTGTTCGGCTAAAGTTGGCTAGAGCCATAATAAAAACTAAAAATTCTACAGTATGACGATATAAAAATGCAAGATTCAAACAAATAGTACGATAAACAAATCCAAAACACTAGTAGAGCTCATCCTCCATTGTTCTTTCTAACCATTTTTAATGAATATATTTATTTATATATTTTAAATATTGAATAAAAGGTGTCTTTTTTTCATATAAATGTGTGATGTTTTTTACATCTTACTTTTCAATTTATATTGTACATTTTATATTGTTAGGGAGATTTTCATTACTTCTCATATTTCTTTTGTAATTGATAATTTAAAATTTAAAATTTTATGTTATAAATTATTTTAATAAATTATCTCAATCAAATGTTATTATTACAATCTAATTCTTACAAATTATAATATGATGGCTAAGTGTAAGGTGAAATATTATCTACTTCACTATTCCATCTTAATTATCAATATTTATGCTCATGTTAACAAATAATATGCAAAATTAGTTAATATCAGGGCAATGTTGACAATGTTAATATCAATAATATCAAGCTCCTCTGGGCTAAAGTCTTGAAGGCTATCATGGAGTATTTCACCTTAGATGGAAGATATTCTAGGGTTTATAATATCCATTTTGTTTTCGTTAATCATTTTCATCACAATATAAGGGTTTATCTCCCCTATTTTCTGTTGAGTTCCTTGAACCAAAGTATTATGGACAATAGAATCAAGCCCATCTCTCCTGTCCTCCATGAAGGTCTAATTTTTCTTATCCCTAAGTATGCCAGAGACAAGATTCTAGAACCTATGCCTAAGAAAGTTGGTAAGCAGAAGAGAAAGAGTGTGGAGAAGAATCCTAGAAAGAAAGTGAGCTCATTACGTAACAAGAAGACTAGAAAGGCCCCGCCTGGGAAGGAAGAGGCTTCCCTGTCTATCTTTGACAAGGTTGAGGGTATGAAATCTGATGATGACAAGGATGATGAGATTTTTGAGGTGGAAGTTCTGGATAAAATTGAGCCTAACAACAAGGAGATTCTTGATAAGGAAGAGACCCTCATGGAAGAGAATGAAGAGGAGTCTCACATGCATCTCTAGGACACTAGCCCTCCCTTTCTGGAAGGTACAGGAAATATTTGTTCTGGGTTTGTTATAGATAGGACTGGAGATGATACTCTAAAAGACCCCCAATAGGATATCTCTAAGGAGGCTATAAATGTTCTTAACACTCTGGAGAAACTCTAGAAGAATGCCCAGGAGGGAAGTGCTGATGATAATGTTAAGGATAATGTTGAAGATGAGAACATCGACAAGGAGACTGAAGAAGGGGTTGAGGCTGACTATGGGGAAATTGGTGAGATGGCCATGGAGACCAATGATGACATGTAACTGATTGAATATTTGATAATTTTAAGTTGAAGATAAATCAAGACATTAAATCAGTTAATGGTTTATATTGTCATTGATGTCAACTTGATATCATTTGTATGGTCATGTATATAATGCCAAAGACTTCATAGAATCAATGGAACAAAGGTTATGCTTTCAGCAATGCATAAATGTCAAGTATTCACCAAGTGACAAATAACACTGATGGAGTGCACACCATCGGTAAAAGAAAAAGAGAAAAGTCACAGTGATACCCGATGAGCAGAAGACAGTGTTGCCTGATGAAGAAAAACCAGAGGATGCCTGACGAGCTAAAAATAGAGTTGCCCACGAGTAAAATCCAATGATGCCCGACAGACAGAGATCTTGAAGCTAACTAGAGTCACACCGATGGAACTATTAGTTGTCACCGATGACTAACTATAGAGTTGACCGACGGAATAGAGAGTTTAGAAAATGATAAAATATCTAGCTGGCAAGAGCTAAAGATAGACTTAACTAGTTGTTTTCTTTGTTTTATTTGACCAGAGTTAAGTGAATGATTTAAAGAAGATTTGTATAGTTGGAAAAAAGATAACTACAAGATAAATCAGGAGTTGTGCTTTAAATCAGATTAATTAGATTGGTTTTCACGCCAAGAATCAAGAATCAAGAATCAATGAATATCATGTCTATATAAGAGACAAGCTTAATTCATTTCCATATGCATGTGAAGGGGATTGAATAAAAAGAGGATGCTGAAGAGAAACTGATGAAGAATAACTTCATACAGTCTTGATCAATCAAGCTAAAGGAGAGCTAAATAATTCTGCAGACACCGATGAACAGTGAAGCACAGCATCACAGAGCAGAAAGTGTGGAGCACAAAGAATTGAATTGATACATTGATCAGAGAGGTAATGTACTTAAATAGATCTGAAAATCTACAATTCAAATTTGCATCATGAACAAGTCATAATGTTTTAGTTTAACTATTGAAGCATCAAGTCTCTTAACTGAGCAGGACTTAACAGTCTTCTATATATTGAGGTACATCCCAAGGAGTGCCAAAAAGCTTGATTCATGAAAGTAACATTGGACTTGCCCGATACCTATTGACAGTCTAAGAAGGAGGCTGATTCAAGCATGGTAGTAATAGATGCCCGATACTAAGTGAAAACCTCTATGTATAAAATCCTCTAACAAGGTCACACTTAATAGTGTGTTTGTAACCTTTAACAGGGTTGGCTCCTAACAGGGCTCACTTCAGAAGAGTGAAAATTTGGGGTACTGGTCCCAGTGGTTTTCCCCTTAATAGGGTTTCTACGTTAAAATCCATTTGTTATGTGTGTATGGTTTATTACTTTACTATTTTACATTTCACATATGCATTTTTGGATTGACTGGTATACTCTTCTTAGTTACTGAGTTTCGGTAAATAGTTTTACTACTTATCGGTAATCAAGGAGAATAAGGACAGACAAGGAAAATTGACAGATAGTTAATCATTATAAGTATTTCATGGCATGCATCTTGTAGGGACTTAATAATCTGAGGTTTATTTGATTGGTGGTAAATAGTTGAAGAATAAATTTTGAGGCCACTAATTCACCCCCCCCCCCCCACCTCCCCTCTCAGTT
>MU224275.1:694000-706404 GCA_018584345.1 Thuja plicata
TGACAACATGATGAAAATAAGAAAAAGGAGAAATGTAAGAGGCTTACCGACGATGACAAAGCCAGACAACATCATGTGCAAAAATTGTCAAAAAGGTAAAATGACAAAGTCAAGTTTCAAAAGTAAACCCCATACATCTGATGATATTCTAGAATTAGTCCATAATGATTTATGTGGACCTATGAGGACAAAGAGATATTATGGAGATAGATATTTTATTCTCTATGTTGATGATTACTCTAGAATGATGATAGTTATGTTTGTAAAAGATAAATTTGAAGCATTCAAGATGTTTAAATGGTATAAGGCTATGGTAGAAAAACAAAGTGGTAAGGATTTGAAATGTTTGAGATCAGATAGAGGAGGAGAATTTATATCAGATGAGTTCACTAATTTATGTAATGAGCATGGTATAAAAAGATAGGTTTCTGCACCAAGAACACCAGAGAAAAATGGGATTGCTAAGAGAAGGAACAGATCAATAGCTGATTGTGCAAGAACATTGATGATAGAGAAAGGCATCACCTAAATCTTCTGGAGGGAAGCTGTCAACACTGCTGTCTATACACTTAACATAGTACAATTAAAGAAGGACACAAAGAAGACACCTTATGAGCTATGATATGGTAAAACACCCAATGTAAGTTACTTCAAAATATTTGGTACTCAATGTTATGTCTTAAAGGATGATAGAAATAGAAATATTGATGCCAAAAGTGATGAAGGTATTTTTCTGGGGTAGTCTACCAAAAGAAAAGCTTTTAAATGTCTCATCAAGGCTTCTAACAAAATAGTTGAAAGTGCAAATGTTAAGATTGATGGATTTGCAGAAAAGAATGAGCTGGAAAGCACAAAAGAACCAGAGGAATACAAGTTTGTATATTGTGAAGAACCTAGCACTCTACCCGAGCAGCAGTGCTTAATTTTAGAACAACAGAATGTTGCAACCGACGGTCATACTGTTGTTACCAACGGTCAGGATAATGATCAAGATAATGTGCAAGGTAATGAAGAACAGAATGAAGATCAAAATAATGATCAAGATGATAGACAAAGAATTGTACCTATACTTGCAAGATATATAAGAAGGAACCATCCATAGGTCTAGATCATAGGAGATAAGAAAGCTGGTACAAGAAAAAGAAGTAAGTTTTTAAACTCAAATTGTTTAATTTGTTAGTTTGAGCCAAAATTTGTCAATGTTGCACTAGATAATGAGGAATGGATAAGTGTTATGAATGATGAGATTGAGCAGATTGATAAGAACAAAACATGGTCACTTGTGCCAAGACCAGATGACAAGAATGTCATCGGTACAAAATGGATATTCAGGAAAAAGATGAATGAGAATGGAGAACTCACAAGTAACAAAGCAAGGCTAGTATGCAAAGGGTATGCACAAGAGGAAGGTATAGACTATGGAGAAACCTTTGCACCTGTTGCTAGGATAGAAGGAGTAAGAATACTACTTGCTTATGCTGCATATAAAGGATTCAAAGTATATCAAATGGATGTCAAGTCAGCATTCCTAAATGGAATACTTGAAGAAGAGGTATATGTTGAGCAACCAGAAGGGTTTGTAGATCCAGACAAGAGGAATATGGTATGTAGACTTCACAAAGCCTTGTATGGATTAAAACAATCTCCTAGAGCCTGGTATGAATGACTTCATTCCTATCTAATAAGTATTGGATTCATAAGGACTAGTGAAAACAGTAATCTTTATTTGAAAGAAGATACTGATGCTAACACTTTGATTGCTGAAATGTTTGTTGATGACATCATATTTGGAGGAAATGATATGCTATGCAAATCATTTGCTGATGAGATGAGAAAAGAATTCAAGATGTCTATGTTTGCAGAGATCAAGTTCTTTCTTGGTCTACAGATCATTCAACAAAGTGAAGGTATTTTCATTACACAGTCCAAATACATCAAAGAGATCTTGAAAATATTCAAGATGGAAGATTCCAAACCAGTTGAAACACTGATGGATACTGGATGTAAGTTAACAAAGGAAGACAAGACAACAAAGATAAATCAGACTTTGTATAGATCAATGATTGGAAAACTCATGTATGTTGTACACACTAGACCAGATATTGCACATGCAGTAGGAATTATTCCTAGATTTTTTGCTAACCCCAGGGAATCACATATGACTGTTGTGAAAAGAATCCTAAGATATCTGAAGAATACTAAGAAATTTGGCTTATGGTATAAAAGAGAAGGCAAATTTGAACTAAAAGTGTTTACCGACATTGATTGGGCTGGAAATCTTGATGACCGGAAGAGCACAACTGGAGGAGCATTCTTTATGGGTGAAAAACTTGTCACATGGATTAGAAAAAAGAAAGGATGCATCTCTCAATCTACTGCAGAAGCAGAATATGTTTTTGCTGCTGCAAACTACTCAAATATTGCATGGATCAAATAGTTGATGGAAGGTATGCATATGAAGATCTCAGAACTAGTGATTATCTATTGTGATAACACCAGTGCAATAAACATTTCCAAGAATCCAATCATGCATTCCAAGACTAAACACATTGCAATCAAGTATCATTATTTGAGAGAACAAGTTCAAGAAAAAGAGGTGATACTTGAGTATGTGCAATCAAAAGAACAATTGGCTGATATCTTCACCAAGCCACTGCCCAAAGACACATTTGAGTACTTGAGAAAGAGACTAGGGGTCAAACCCTTGTCTGTCAGTTAGTAATATGATTGAAGGCTGCATCAGCCTACATAATATCAGATTATCATAAATGTTGATGCAAGCAAAGAGATGAACTTCAAAGCTACATCTATATATAGATAGGTATATATCAGAACTGAGCACCAGAGCATATTGATGTATTGCTAATGGATAAGGAAAATTCAAGGAATATATTATGGATGGAGAGAAAATATTGTTTGACATAAATATTAGATATCTGTGAGATATTTGTTTGGCATTGTTGTCAAAGGGAGAGAGATCCATATTATCACATTCTTCTGAAAAAGAGAGAGATTATCCATTATCAGATTACTCCAATAGGGAGAGATTATATCCTTAGGGAGAGCAAATTGTATGAAATTTTATACAAAGGGAAAGTTGCTGAAAAATGAAAAAGATATCATAAAAGAGAGAACAGGCAAAGGAGAGAAATTAACAAAAGAAGAAGATTCAACACATCAGAAAGTAAAAAGCTGCAAGAATCAAATCTAAGCTAAAATAGAGCTTACCAGTGATCAAAAATTTATCGGTTGACAAAACAAAATAATTGATAGTTTGATGAATCTCAACTATTGTATTTTATATTGTATTATAAATAGTATAGTGTCATAATATATTATGTTGCCATCAATGCCAAAGGGAGAGATTGATGACATGTAACTGATTGAATGTTTGATAATGTTAAGTTGAAGATAATGCAAGACATTAAATCAGTTAATTGTTTGTATTGTCATTGATGTCAACTTGATATCATCTGTATGGTCATGTATATAATGCCAAAGACTTCACAGAATCAATAGAACAAAGGTTATGGTTTTAGTAATGCATAAATGTCAAGTGTTCACCAAGTGACAAATAACACCGATGGAGTGCACACCATCGGTAAAAGAAAAAGAGAAATGTCACAGTGATACCTGACGAGCAGAAGACAGTGTTGCTCGATGAAACAAAACCACAAGATGCCCGGCGAGCTGAAAACATAGTTGCCCGACGAGTAAAATCCAATGATGCCCGACGGATGGAGATCCCAAAGCTAACTGGAGTCACGCCGATGAAACTGTCAGTTGTCACCGACGACTAACTACAGAGTTGACCGACGGAACAGAGAGTTTAGAAAATGAAAAAATATCTAACTAGCAAGAGCTAAAGACAGACTTAACTGGTTTTTTTCTTTGTTTTATTTGACCAGAGTTAAGTGATTGATTTAAAGAAGATTTGTACAGTTAGAAAAAAGATAACTACGAGATAAATCAGGAGTTATGCTTTAAATCAGATTAGCTAGATTTTTTTTCACACCAAGAATCAAGAATCAAGAATCAATGAATATCATGTCTTTATAAGAGACAAGCTTAATTCATTTCCGTATGCATGGGAAGGGGAGTGAATAGAAAGAGGATGCTAAAGAGAAACTGATGAAGAATAACTTCATACAGTCCTGATCAATCAAACTAAAGGAGAGCTAAAGAATTCTACAGACACTGACGAATAGTGAAGCATGGCATCATAGAGCAGAAAGTGTGGAGCAAAAAGAATTGAATTGATACATTGATCAGAGAGGTAATGTACTTAAATAGATCTGAAAATCTGCAATTCAAAGTTGCATCATGAACAGGTCATAATGTTTCAGTTTAACCATTGAAGCGTCAAGTCTCTTAACCGAGCAAGACTTAACAATCTTCTATATATTGAGGTACATCCCAAGGAGTGCCAAAAATGTTGATTTTGAGAGTAGCATTGGACTTGCCGATACCTATTGACAGTCTAAGAAGGAGGCTGATTCAAGGACGGTAGCAATAGATGCCTGATACTAAGTGACAACCTATATGTATAAAATCCTCTAACAAGGTCACACTTAATAGTGTGTTTGTAACCTTTAACAGGGTTGGCTCCTAACAGGGCTCACTTTAGAAGAGTGAAAATTTGGGGTACCGGTCCCAATGGTTTTTCCCTTAACAGGGTTTCCACGTTAAAATCCATGTGTTATGTGTGTATGGTTTATTACTTTACTATTTTACATTTCACATATGCATTTATGGATTGATTGGTATACTCTGCTTATTTACTGAGTTTTGGTAAATAGTTTTACTGCTTATCGGTAATCAAGGAGAATAAGGACAGACAAGGAAAATCGACAGACAGTTAATCATTATAAGTATTTCATGGCATGCATCTTGTAGGGACTTAATAATTTGAGGTTTATTTGATTGGTGGTAAATAGTTGAAGGATAAATTTTGAGGCCATTGATTCACCCCCCCCCCCCCNNNTTCCCCCCCCCCCCCCCCCCTCTCATTTATTACTAACAACCAATGCTGATGAGGAAAAGGGAACTAATCCCTTGGAGATTTATTCCAAAACTTTTGACTCGACTGCTAGTTGAGGGGTTGATAAACATGCTAATACTCCCTGTGTGAACCTGTCTATAGAGGATAACACTGATAAAGGAAAACGAACTGAGACAAAAAAAAATGGTGAGTCCATGTCTCTGAAGGAACACGATTTCAACAGAAAAAGAGTCACCAATATGAGTGTATTAAATGCAGCTAGAAGTGGAGCTATCTTGGCCTTCAACTTGGACACATGGGTATTTCAATAAATCCAAGGTTTGAGCATTAAGTACAGATCTCTGGATGCAAGGAATGAGGTTCTCAAAGAGACTGTGGAAAAAATGAGGAATGGTGATGCTATGTATAGTGGCAAAGGTAATAATGTTTTTATTGAGGATTTTGAGAGTTCTAGCTTGCTCAGTGAGAAAATTACTAGCATCATAGATGATAAGCTCACCCCCATCCTCATTAGAGCTATTAGAAATGAGCAACTAATCAGGAAGCTCTTGACCCTCAGCAATGAGGGTATGAAAGCTACTATTACTAACCTTTATGCATTGTATGCTCTGCTGGAACGAAACCATACAGATAAAAATGTTATTACCATTAATGATGATGTAGTAAACCAGGATGAGCAGACTTTTGGCCCTGGGTCCAGAACTAGAGAAAGCACAAAGAATAAAATGGGAGCTCAGCCTAAAGATCTGATGAGCCTAAAGGACTCTATCCAGAAGATTCAAGCCCTGCTGGAGGATTCTGAGGATTTCCTCAAAATGATGGACTAATTTCTTTTGCTGGGATATTTTTTGTGTCTATTTGTTGGATAGTGTGTTGGCTACTTTCTGGTCTTTTTTGAGGATGGATCTTTAATTGTTTTATCTTGGGGCTTGCCCTCTTTTGGTTATGTCGTTTCCTTAAGGTAGTCGTTGCTTCTTGATGCTTTTAATGTTATTTCTTTCTCCTAGTTTATAAAGGGTTTTGGACTCCCCTTCAAAACCTGTTGTTACATCAATTAAAAATAAATAGTTCTTGCAAAATAATTTTCTTAATTTTTGTCTTTCTACATTTTAATTATTAAAAAATATTTTATTTTTAAATATAATATTTCATTTGTAGATTCTATATATACTAAATTTAGTTCATTCATTCAAAGCAACCTAACATACTATTTAATATATATTTTCTTATAAATATTTATTTTATTTTATTTTTGTAAATAATATAATACTCATATTGTAAATTTTTTCATTTTTAATTATTGTGAACAATATATTTGAACTCATAATAAATGTCAAAGATATAATAAATATCAATTTTATTATAAATCTTCTAAATATTATAAATTTGAAAAATTAATTCAAACTTGATAGAATATTCCTTAATCATTCTTTATACAAAATAACTTGAATTTTAAAATTTATATAAAATAAAATAAAATTTAAAAAAGGCAATATCAAAATCAAATTTATTAAGAATCTTTTTTTCATTTTATGTAAAATTAAAATTAGTACACCTTTTATCCCTACAACAAAATAAAGCTTGAATTACTTGATGAAAAAATATTATAAATTTTTATTAAATGCAAGAAGGAACATTACCTACGCATAAGTAAGTTTTTTATATCATGTACAAGGTGTTAGATTAGGTAGAATCCTAATCTCCCAATAACACCTGTATGCATAACCCTGTCACATGGAAGAAGCAAAGAACAAAAAGTGAGAAAAATCTATGGAGGCAAAAAAACCAGAGGCGTCATATGAACTTTCAAAAGAAACAAACTTCTATTATGAACAGTGTATTACAATATGATTCAATATGTTATCAAATACAGGTGAATCCTTAAAAAGGAGTCATGAAACCCTAAAAAGGGAAACCCTAAGGTTGGCTTAAGCAACTGGAGTGAATAGGTGAGTTAGTAATTAGATCAAAATAATTTAATTAATAACCCAAAGGACTATTACTCTAACACCCCCCTTAAGATAAGCTTAGGGAGAACCAAAAAACCTAGGAGACAACTGCAGAAAGCAAGAAAGAAGGGTCCTGACAACAAAGGCCTGATCAGGTACCCAAGTACAAGAAATATCTGTAAAGCGGGGAAATAGAGAAAACCCAGTGGGAAAAATGCTACCCCAAAAAGAGATGAACCAGATGAAGGAAACAAAACCTCCAATCTAGGAAAAAAGTCCCAAAGAAAGGAACAAGAAAGAGCATGTATAGCATCTCTGAAGCATGAAGCTGCAAACACTGTCAGAAGTAACTGTTGGAACCCCCACTAAAATAGTGCATGACCAAGTAGAGAAGACAAAGTTTGGAGAGCTGATCAATCAAAGAGGTGACCTCCAAAAGTAGGAAAGAACGAGTGTCTATATAGTAGATGATCCATCTCACCTAAATGCATAAGTGCCTAGCCACTGCATTCGCCTAGTGCATAGGAACAAAAACCTGAATACGTAGATCACTCAACCGAACCAAGGAAGCAATAGAACCAACTGGTGAACCCCCCCCCCCCCATAATGTTGAATAGGGAGAGGGGTGACAGGAACACTAAAATGCAATACCAGAAATAGCTGCAAGAAGAAGAATCAGGAGCACCAACAGTGCAACAGAAGTACAAGCACAGGATAAAGGCCGATGTCATGGACACACAACATGGGCTAATGTCATGGAAGGTATGCTCACTTGACAAAGGTGGATGAGAACATAAGGAAAAACACCATAACCCCCCATGGCACTTTATAGCTGAGTGCAAGTACAAACAAACACAAGGTGCTCAAAATCCCAGATATGCAAAAGTAGGCACTTTACCTTAGTGCATTTATAGAAAAGAGAATGCTACAGAAGAGAAGCATAAAATGCTAAGAAATTTAGAAAGAAGAGTGAGCTAGAAGAACAGAAGAAGAGATCCTAGGACCTGTAGAACCCAAGTAATCTACCAGAGTGCGAAAGTGAAAAACTTAGAGGAGAAAGAACCTAGAGCAGAATCCAAATAAAAGACCCCTGCCACTAAAAAACTCACTGAACCAGTTGTCCAATGATATCTTGTTTACCAAAAAAGGAGTCTGGATGAGCAAGATATGGCTCCCAAAAGGCAAAAATAGACATCAAACTTTGATAGAAAAAAACACTATCAAAATAGAAGAACCAAAAAACCTAACCTCCAAAATCGAAAAGAGCTCAGAAAGAGCTTTCCGACGATATAGAGAGGTCAGAAAAAGACCTCCGTATCTCCAGATAGAGAAAAAAGACCATCAGAGGGTAGAAAGGCTCCAAAAAAATATGTTTTAAGCCCCTAGGGCTGAAAAACCCTAGCCCCTGGGTGCATGGCACGTGCAGGGGGCTAGAGCAAAGCTCCTGGTCACACATGTGACCACCGCTGGCAGTAAAAGGGGCCCGCAAGGCTAAAAAACCCACTAGACGGTGGTGCCGGTAGAGCGGAGCAGGGCCAACGGGGGCCAGGTGGCGGTGGGCCTGCAGAGCGGGGCCGGCGGCGCTAGAGGTGCTAGGCCGGCGGGGTGGTGATGGTGGTGCTGCTGCAGGTGGTGCAAACCAGAGGAGCCGACAGAGCCCGCAGGGCCAGCGGGAGGCGCAGCCAGCAGGGGCCAGGTGCAAGGCAGGCTGCGGTGGTGTGGCAGCGGCTAGATCCAAAATAACATTGGCTGCATTAGATTAAAACCAAAAAAATAACAAAAATGAATTTTTTTTCTCAGTTTTCGTGCCCGTACGGCACTGGAAACAAAAAAATTTTGGCTCAGAGTCACGTTGTCCAAAAATGACAAGTTTTATATGAATTCTGGGGTTTTTGGGTGCTCTGAGCTCAATGAAGATGTATGTTTGAGCCCAAAGTGACCAAAAACAAAGCCCACCTCTAAATCCACATAAAAAATCTAAAAAATCAGAAAAACCTCCATCTTCTGAAACACTTCAACAAGACACAAATAGAGAGCCGCAGGAAGGCTCTGATACCATGTTAGATTAGGTAGAATCCTAATCTCCCAAGAACACCTGCATGCATAACCCTGTCACATGGAAGAAGCAAAGAACAGAAAGCGAGAAAAATCTATGGAGGCCAAAAAACCAGAGGCATCATATGCACATTCAAAAGAAACAAACTTCTATTATGAACAATGTATTACAATGTGATTCAATGTGTTATCAAATATAAAGAGGTGAATCCTTAAAAAGGAGTCATGAAACCCTAAAAATGGAAACCCTAAGGTTGTTTTAAGCAACTGGAGTGAATAGGTGAGTTAGTAATTAGTTCAAAATGATTTAATTAATAACCCAAAGGAATATTACTCTAACACAAGGTGTATGTTTGATCTTTTGATATGAAAGAAAAAGAAAAGAAAAAAAAAGTTCTATTTTTCCCAATCTCTCTCTTCTTTGTCATCTTATCGTCTTTCTTCAACTAAAGTTACATGTCAAATTAATAAGATGCCTTAATCTTTGGAAAAATCAAATATTTATCATAAATCTAGCATAACAAGTTCATACCCTTAACAATTTTATAGCTTTATCTTGGTCACTAGCCTCAACATCACATTAAGATGTTATTAAACATCACAATCCTGAGTTGACCTAGTGGTTGATATTGGAGTCAAAAAGGCGTAATTTACTATGCATGTAAAACTAGGCCTCACATTCTCTTGTTGTGCAACAATAAGTCAAAATGCCTTCTTTGTCAGAAGCCACCTCATCAGTATTGAAATCCCCACACATAACCCAAGTTTCAAGTGAGAGAATCAGAAACCTAGCACCACAACTGAGATCTTTCCACAACATCATTGGGAGCATAAACATTAATGATCCCAAAAGAATGATTTTTGACTTACATGAGAACCCATACTACTCTCTGCATGGGATCAAATCCATGATCAACAATAGAAGAATTTCATTAAGGAGAATTGAGAGTAACAAATTCTCCTCCACTAGATTTGTGCTAAGAAGCTAACACAAGGCTATCTAGCCAAATAACATGAAATGCAACAAACAGCATGAAGGCGGCAATTTTAACTTCTTAAAGGAAAAAACATCAAAGATGGGAAAATATTGGCAATTATCCCTAATGGAATACTTCCTAGTGACATCTTTTAGACCTCTAACATTCTATGAGATTTAATTCATGAGTCAACCGCCTACATGTCATCCTCATCCCCAAGAGAGGAGAAACTCTTTTGTAGGAAATCTTAGGCTAGCAGAAAACTAGGGTAGGATTCCCTTGGAATCACCCGACATTTTTCAAGACCTCCATAAGTAAAATATGCTCGCCTAGGAGGGCTACAAGACCGATGTAATGAATATGGTTGAGTATAAAGAACTAAAGGGGCATGAGGAGTGTGATCCCACACAAATTGAGGACCACTCTCCACTAACATATTTCCCTGTTGGTCAAGGTTTTAAACCCCAGATTCAACCGATTACTTAAGTGGCGACTTAGGCTTAGATGGTTCTTATAGTGATAGTTGAGAAGCAAAACCAGTTGGCTGCTTCTGAGAAAAATCCAAGGTGTGATTGTCTTTGCGAGCCATTGTATTCCATCCTTCATTTTTTTTAGCACCCTTAGAAGAATGAGGGGGGACTGTTTCCTTTAGTGGGGATTTCATTCGAGGAACAACTAAAGGACAATCCTTGATTTTATGCTTAGAGGATCGACAATGATAGTAGGTGTTGGGAAAATTCAAATTAAGCACTCATTGAGAGAAAAAATAACCACTCACTTGAATATAAATGGTCTCCTTAAGGTCACGAGATCGATCCACTTCACACAAACCCTTTTTTGGTGATGAGCATGAAAAGAATAGTTTGACTCCATGAAAACCACCCTACTAAGGGTTTGGGCAATAGTTTACAGGAACAACCAACATAGAAAGGGTAAACCAGAGAACTCCATCCACACGAGGACACTAATCATTCTCTCATCAGAGACAGTAAAGTCTCGTGACCATGGTTGGAAAACAAGCAAGGAAGATTGGACAAACCGAGACCTATTTTTGAGGATACCCTCAACATAGGAGGGGTTGGAAAAGTGAAACAGAAAAAGAAAAAAACCCTGGTGAGTTTCTAGAAACCATCAAGATGGGCCCCATGAGTGGCCCAGGATTTGGCAACCCAATCACGTAGGATGCTTTTAGGTGGAACCCACCCCACAAAATTTCCAATCAAAGTATACTTTTCTAGCTAGTCACAAGCACTATAGAAATCCTACAAAGGTAAAACAACATCAGGATTACTTGAGGTCATACTTCGTGGAACACCTTCGGGACAAACTTGGGCGGTCTCTTGTTCGAAGGTGCCATCAACATCAATTACTGGGCTGGATTTGGCCAGAGCCATAATAAAAAATAAAAACCATATAGTAAATACAATATGATGATATAGAAATGCAAGATTCAAAAAAATAGTACAACAACCAAACCCAAATCACTAGTAGAGCTCGTCCTCCATTGTTCTTGTTGACCATTTTTTAATAATATATTTATTTATTTATTTATTTTAAATATTGAATAAAATGTGTATTTTTTTCTTATGTTTTTTCAAATAATTGTGTGATATTTTTTCATATCTTACTTTTCAATTTCTATTGTACATTCTATATTGTTAGAGATATTTTCATTACTTCTTGTATTTCTTTTGTAATTGATAATTTATAATTTATAATTTTATGTTATAAATCATTTTTAATAAATTATCTCAATCAAATGTTATTATATTACAATCTAATTCTTACAAATTATAATTTGATGGCTAAGTGTATGGTAAAAAATTACCTACTTCTCTATTCCATCTTAATTATCAATATTTATGTTGGTGTTAACAAACAACATGCCAAATAATTATCTTAATTTTTCTCTTTCTACTTTTTAATTATTAAAAAATAGTTTATTTTTAAATATAATATTTCATTTTTAGATTCTATATTTAGTTCTTTCAGTCAAAGCAACCTAACATATTATTTAATATATATTTTCTTATAAATCTTTCTTTCATTTTATTTTTGTAAATAATATAGTACTTATATATTGTGAATTCTTCAATTTTTAATTATTGTGAACAATATATTTGAACTCATAAAATATATCAAAGATATAATAAATATCAATTTTATTATAAATCTTCTAAATATTATAAATTTGAAAAATTAATTCAAACTTGATAAAATATTTCTTAATCATTCTTTATACAAAATAATTTTAATTTAAAAATTTATATAAAAAAATTTAAAATTTAAAAAAGATAATATAAATAAATTTTAATATCCTATATAATTACCACTATATAGAATTTGCTAAACTAAATGTAATATAAGTCATTAAAGTAAATATAATCATTAATATGTATAACTAAATATAATCATGAATTA
>MU224275.1:706454-722749 GCA_018584345.1 Thuja plicata
ATTAATATTATATTATTAAGTTAATATTAATATATAATATAATTAATTAGTTACAAATATAATATTATAAACAATAGTAGCAAAATTCAATAATAGAAAATTCAAAATATATTAGAACTATATAAATCTAAAAAGTTGTTAAAAATAAAGTGTTATCATTGGACAATTGAAATGAAAATATCTCTGCACAAAAAGACAAAAGCCTCACCCACTACTGTAGCCACATTCAGCCAATAAAAATAGAGATAAATAATTTCTATTACAATATAGAAAAGTCAAAATATATGAAAACTATATCAATAAAAAAGTTGTTGAAAAATACAATGTTCTAATTAGACAATTAATAGA
Organism: Thuja plicata; assembly: GCA_018584345.1. Taxonomy (NCBI): domain Eukaryota; kingdom Viridiplantae; phylum Streptophyta; class Pinopsida; order Cupressales; family Cupressaceae; genus Thuja; species Thuja plicata. Next base: position 706,803 of record MU224275.1, read on the forward strand.
AACACTAGCATTGCATTGAATGCTATAAGGTGTATAAGGTGTATTACGTATAAGGTGTATGTTTGATCTTTTCATATGAAAGAAAAAAAAAGAAGCTAAAGTTCTATTTTTTCCAATCTCTCTTCTTTGTTACCTTATCTTATTTCTTCAACTAAATTTATATGTCAAATTAACAAGATTCCTTATCTTGGGAAAAATCAAATATTTATCATAAATCTAGCATAACAAGTTCATACCCTTAACAATTTTATAGTTTTATCTTGGTCACTAGCCTCAACATCACATTAAAATGTTGTTAAACATCACAATCATGAGTTGGCCTAGTGGTTTAGAACTCTTATTCTTGAAAGGAAGTTTACAAGTTCAAAACAAGTATTAGCTTTATGTACATTTGTATTCTTTAAAAACATTCACTAATTTTTTCAACGCATTATAATTTTTGAAAAAGAAGAAAATAATTTTCTTAATAAATTAAAAAAAATGAAAAGAAATAAAATGTATGGTCATTCTTTATTTAAAACATTTTTTAAATTTACTATTAAAATTATTATATTGTGCACCACCTGTGCGGAATGTTTAACTACCAGTCAATGAAATAAAAGTTTGTTTTAAAAGAGAAAATAAGGAATGGATGAGAACACTGACGACTTCTATGGGGTCTGAGCCGCTTTGGTTTACTTGAAGAGATATTTCTCTGCCACTAGCGTGATAGTTGTTTTTCCCTCCAATAGCGTGGTGATTTTTGACTAACATGAGGATCCATACTACTCTCTTCATGGGATCAGACCCATGATCAATAATAGAAGAATGTCATTAAGGAGAAATGAGGGTAAAAACTACTCCTCCACTAGATTTTTGCTAAGAATTAAACAGAAATCTATCTGGATGAATAACATGACATGCAACAAATAGCATGAACGAAGCAATTTTAACTTTTAAAGACAAAAAAAAATATCAAGACTAGGAAAATATTGACAATTATCCCTAATGGAATAAGTTTCCTAGTGTCATCTATTAGACCTCTTACATTCCATGAGATGTAATTCATGAGTCAACTATCTACATTTCATCCCCATCTCCAAGAAAGAAGAAACTGTTTTGTAGGAAATCTTAAGCTAGTTGAAAACTAGAGTAGGATTCCCCTAGAATCACCCAACATTTTTAGGACCTCCATAACTAAAATCTTCTCGTCCAGGAAGGCTACGAGAGAGGTGTAAAGAATATGGTTGATAAAAAACCACTAAAGTGGCATGAGGAGTGTGATCCCACACAAAATGAGGACCTCTCTCAACTAACATCTTCCCCTTTTGCTCAAGGTTTGAAACCCCAGATTCTACCGACTACTTCAACGATGACTTAGGCTTAGATGGTTCTTGTACTGATATTTGAGAAGCATAACCATTTGCCTACTTCTGAGAAAAATCCAAGGTGTGTTTCCCTTTGCGAACCACCCTAGTTCATCCTTCATTTGTTTTAGCACCCTTAGAATAATGAGGGGGGATTGTTTCCTTTCATGAGCATTTCATTCTAGGAACAACTAAAGGACAATCCTTGATTTTATGCTTAGAGGATTGACAATGATAGATGGTGTTGGGGAAACTCAAATAAAGAACTTGTTGGGAGAAATGTTGACCACTCACTTGAATATCAATGGTCTCCTTAAGCTAATTAGATAAATCTACTTCAACACAAACCCTTTTTGGGGGATGAGCAAGAAAAGAAGGTGGGTTGACTCCATGTAAACCACCCTACCAAAGGTTTGGGCAATAGTTTGCAGGAACAACTAACATAGCAAGGGTAAACCTCAGAACTCTATACAGATGAGGACACTAAGATTCTTCTCATCTAAGATGGTAAGGTCTCGTGACCATGGTTTGAAAACAAGCAAGGAAGACTAGACAAACCAATACCTATTTTTGAGGAGACCCTCGACATGGGAGGGGTTGGAAAAAAAAAAACCCTTGCTGAGATTCTAGACATCATCAAGATAGGACCCATGAGTGGCCCAGGCTTTGGAAACCCAATCACACAACATGATTTTAGGTGGAACCCTCCCCACAAAATATCCAATCAAACTATACTTTTCTAGCTAGTCACAAGAACTATCAAAATCCCGCAAAGGTAAAACAACACCAGTTCTTGAGGTCATACTTCATGGAACACCTTCGGGACAAAGTTGGGAGGCTGCTTATTTGGAGGTGCCATGATCATCTGTTGCAAAAAGTTCAGCATCAACATGAATTATTAGGCTGAAGTTGGCCGAAGCCATAATAAAAACTAAAAATTCTACAGTAAATACAATATGACGATATAAAACTACAAGATTCAAACAAACGGTATGACAACCAAATCCAAAACACTAGTAGAGCTCATCCTCCATTGTTCTTGTTGACCATTTTTAATGAATATATTTATTTATTTTGTTTAAATATTGAATAAAAGGTGTATTTTTTCTTATATTTTTCATATAAATTTGTGATGTTTTTTCATATCTTACTTTTCAATTTCTATTGTACATACTATATTGTTAAGATTTTCATTAATTCTTGTATTTCTTTTGTAATTGATTATTGATAATTTATAATTTTATGTTATAAATTATTTTAATAAATTATCTCAATCAAATGTTATTATTACAATCTAATTATTACAAATTATAATATGATGCCTAAGTGTAAGGTGAAAGATTATCTACTTCACTATCCCATCTTAATTATCAATATTTATGTTCATGTTAACAAATTACATGCCAAACAATTATCTTAATTTTTCTCTTTCTACTTTTCAATTATTAAAAAATAGTTTATTTTTAAATATTTTATTTTATTTTTAGATTCTATATACTACATTTAGTTCATTCATTCAAAGAAACCTAACATATTATTTAATATATATTTTCTTATAAATCTTTCTTTCATTTTATTTTTATAAATAATATAATACTTATATATTATAAATTCTTTAATTTTTAATTATTGTAAACAACATATTTGAATTCATAATATATATCAAAGATATAATAAATATCAATCTTCTAAATATTATAAATTTGAAAAATTAAATCATACTTGATAAAATATTCCTTAATCATTCTCTATGCAAAATAATTTTAATTTTAAAATATATATATATAAAATTAAAATTTAGAAAAGATAATATCAAAATCAAATTTATCGAAAATATTTTTTTATTTTATGTAAAATTAAAATTAGTACACTTTAGATCCCTACAACAAAATAAAGCTTGAATAATTTGATGAAAAAATATTATAAATTTTTATTAATACATTTGTATTCTTGAAAAACATTAACTAATTTTTTCAACGCATTATAATTTGTGAAAAAGAAAGACAATTATTTTCTTAATAAATTAAAAAATATGAAAAGAAATAAAAAGTATGGCCATTCTTATTATTTAAAATAGTTTTTATTTTCTTAATAAATTAAAAAATATGAAAAGAAATAAAAAGTATGGCCATTCTTATTATTTAAAATAGTTTTTAAATTTACTATTAAAATTATTATATTGTGCATCACCTGTGCGGAATGTTTGACTGCCAGTCAATGAAATAAAAGTTTGTTTTAGAGAAAATAAAGAACGGATGAAAAGACCGACGACTTCTATGGGGTATGAGCCGCTTTGGTTTATTTGAAGAGATATTTCTCTGCCACTAAGCGTGATGGATGTTGCAATTCTATTATAGGATGCCCAAGAATTTTCTTTGATGTCCAAGAATTTTTTACCAGAGAATTGGAGACAGGATTCTAGTCACCCTTTATCATTTATTCATTTGAAGGCACTCAAAATCAGAAAAAAAAAGAGCAACCGGTGCGTGTGGCGTGTAATCAAAATGTTTTGGTCAGCTGTGCCCATTTTTGTTCTCTTCTTACAGTTTAATGGCGGTCGGTGTTGTTCTGGGCATGAAAGAGATTCCCTTCTCCTTTTTAAGGCATCTGTCCTTCATACCTCCGATCAAGTGCTCAAGTCATGGCATGGCCGTTTCAACTGTTGTGAGTGGAATGGAATCCAATGCCATCCTCACACACTTCATCTCATTCGCCTCTATCTCCACTGTTCCCCGGATGCTTATAGAGGTGGTATGTGTCTGCGTAATCTAACTGGGGATGTTATTTCCCCATTGTTCAATCTAGAACACTTGGAGCACCTCGATCTGAGCTGGAGTGACTTCTATGGAGTTTCCATCCCTCCTGGATTGGGAAGACTCAAGACTTTGCGCTACTTGGACTTATCAGAGGCTGGGGTTGATGGAGATATTCCCAGGGAGGTGGGGAACATGTCTTCTCTGCACTACTTGGATCTCTCCAGCAAAGTAGTCTACAATGGGTTGAGAATGCTGGAAATGCAGATGTGGACTGGAAACATGAGAAATCTACGCGAGCTTATGCTGGACAGTGTGAATATGTCAAGAGTGGAAAGCAATGAATTGGACAACGCTCTCTCCACCATGTTTTCTCTCACCCGTCTTCAAATGTCCTACTGTCAGCTGTCTGGAGGAATTCCCCCTTCCCTTGCCAACCTCACCAATCTCACCAACCTCGATCTTGAATACCAAACTGATTTGAATGGCAGCATCCCTTCTGCCCTGCTGAGCCTTCCAAGACTGCAACTACTCGTCTTGTCCTATAACCTGAATCTGGGAGGGAAGCTGTCAAGCATTCTACCCCAACACTCTTCTTCCCTTCACACCCTCCTTCTCCACTTAACAGCAGTGGGAGGAAATATTCCGGATTCTGTTGCCAACATGTCCTCGTTAACTGTCTTGGATCTCTCATACTGCCATGTGGAAAGTATTCCCATTACGATGGCGAATCTCACAGCTCTTAAAGAATTGGATCTCCGTCATAACATGTTAAGAGGGCACATCCCGCCATTTGGGGATAGATCTCCTCCCTTGGATAGATTTCCTTTGGCCTCTATTGATCTTTCCGATAACCAGTTGGATGGTCCCATTCCCCCATTGCTCTTCACTGCATTTCCGAACCTCAAACATGTTGCTCTGAGTGACAATCAATTGACAGGTAAAATCCCCCCTCTCGTTGGCGAACTATTAGCCCTACAATTTCTTGATCTAAGAAACAACAAATTAGAAGGTGCCATCCCTCTCAACATTTCCAATCTTTCTAAACTGGGGGCACTTTTCCTGTACTCCAACCGGCTAAGTGGGGATTTTTCAGAGTCTCACCTTCATAATCTCAGCAATCTTGTCTATTTATATGTTTCCGATAATCTTTTAACTGTCAGGTTCAGTCCAACATGGATCCCAAAATTTTCTTTACAAAGGCTAGGATTAGGTTCATGTAACATGGAAGGCGGGTTTCCAACATTCCTAATCACTCAATATGACGTTGGGAATGTGGATTTATCTGACAACAGTCTTGCAGGAAATATTCCAGAGTGGATATGGGGTCTTAATTCTCTTACAGATCTGAATCTTTCTCATAATCACTTTGGAGGAGTTCTACCTCATTCGTTGATGGGACTTGGTCAACTGGAGATTCTGAATTTGCATAGCAATAATTTACAAGGTCAGCTTCTGATTCTTCCTGAATCCCTGAGCGTGTTGGATGTGTCAGAGAATCAACTTGGTGGATCCATTCCACCAGAAATTGGTGAGCATAATCTTGAATATCTGTCTCTCTCCCGGAATTTTCTAAACGGTAGCATTCCTCCTTCTATATGCGAGATACCGATTGTGGATCTCTCAAATAACAAGCTTACAGGTAACATTCCTGCTACTTCAAAAAATTGTTCTCCAATTCAGATGTTGAGCTTAGAGAACAATTATTTGGAGGGCAAGTTGCCATGGCAGTTTGGAGAAATGCTTTCTCTTCAGACATTAAAATTAGGTGGAAATGGGCTAAATTCGTATCTCCCATCCTTTTTAGCAAACTGTAAGCAGTTGGAGATACTGGATTTGAACAACAACAAAATGAGAGGGTTCAATCCAAATTGGATAGGGAAACTTTCCAACCTTAAGATTTTGATCTTGAGATCAAATAGATTTGAAGGCAAAATACCTTCAGAAGTTACAACACTGCTACTTCTTCAAATCTTGGATCTTTCGTCCAACAGCTTATCAAGAATCATTCCAGCCACCATTTCAACTATGCAAGCCATGAAAAACCAAGGATTGACTACTGGAATATTTAATGTGACTGTTGATTATAGTTCAACGTTCTATGTAGATCGAGTGACAATCATTAACAAAGCACAGAATATGGAGTTTGTAAGATCACTGGCACTGGTAAAATGTATTGATTTATCAAACAACAATTTTGACAAGTGGAATTCCTCCAAGCATAGGATTGCTCGAGGGTTTGGTTATACTGAATGTTTCAAGAAACAATATTAGTGGTGAAATCCCGAAGAGTTTTGGGAAAATGGTACAGCTGCAGTCCCTTGATATCTCACACAACAGACTGGCTGGAAATACTCCTTCGGAGCTGCAGTTGCTTACATTCTTGAGTTATTTGGATGTGTCTCACAATAATCTTTCAGGAAGGATACCACAAGGGGGACAATTCTACACATTTGAGGCATCATCGTTTTCAAACAATTCAGAACTGTGCGGCCTCCAACTCAACAAAACCTGTTGCCTTCACCAAAATAAATCTTGTCCTGCAAACATTCAGCCAGAAATGAATGCTCACAAGATAGATAAAGAAGAAGATGATATATGGTGGGGAGTTACTGTGGGAATGAGTTATGCAGTTGGGTTTTCTATTGTAATTGGAGTGTTGTGTCTTACCACAACCTGGAGTAGAAAATGCTTCCAGATGATGGATAGCATTATCATTTCTCTTTTTGAGAGATTCAGAAAATAATGAAGTTACAATGTTCTATAACTGTGGTAGAATTACGTAAGGTGCTGTAAGCTTAGTTTCTAGGTCAATCGATTTCTGGTTATGTAAGCATATGTTCTATGCATATTTTTACTTTATAAACTTTAAGTTTTCCCTAGCATTTGTGCGTTTAAGAGAATGGTGTTTATATTAGTTCCTGCCTACGGCAGGATACTATTGCATCCGTTAGATGCAATTTTTCTTTTATGTTACCAATCAGAATGAAGAATTTTTCCAGACTATTGGTTTCTTATATAGTTTAATAATTTTGACAATTAAAATTTTTATAAAATGCTATTTATTGATGATTCTATTGGCTGTCATTAATAATGATAAGGAAAAAAATAATATTCCAAAACTTTAATTATAAAAATTCTTTATGACTGTCAGCTTTTTCTTGGAATACAATCTTCTTTATTGCAATTTATGACTCGAGCTGGAATCGTAAATGCTGCATTATGTATTTTTATGACTCCAACTGGAATCGTAAATGCTGCAATATTTATTTCCTTAAGCTTTGTTTTGGCAGCGCTTGGGCATCTTGAGGGTTTCCTGCAAATTCTGAACAGTGTAAAAAAACTTTTAGCATATTTTCGCTTTGCGTCTATTCTTCAATTTTATGTTCGGCTTCAGGTTTTCTCCATGCGAAGTAAAGAAGCACTGTTTTCTTTTTAAGTGGCCTTCTTTTTGGGTGAGATCTAGATATACCCTGTCTAAGGGGCTTCGGACTGGATAATACACTGCCGAAGGGGCTGGCTTCAGCCATAACTGCCTCCTTCACAAATATGCACCCCATTCCAGAACCATTTCATTCCATTATTTTCAACACCTAGTCCAGAAGCATTTTTAATAGCAAAAAAAACCCAAAAAAAAATGCACAGACCTTGTAATATTTTTCCAAGCTACTGATGCACTCACTACACACCACACCTTGAAAACTTATTTTTCCCTCGGACAAAATTGACCTAGATTTGTTTTCCATTGTTAATAGTTTTCAGTTTGTATTTTTTGTTGAGATTGACACAACTTGTGCATATTTTTTTTTTAAAGATTTAGGTTTTTATTCTTCTTGCAGAACCAAGACCGTCCAAGGACTACGATTTTGGCTTTCTTTTAGTGTTGCTTAGGAATGGTGAGACTTTGTTGTTTATCGTCCTTTGCCTATTTTTTGTTTTCAGTTTTTGTAGCATATTTTCCAACTGACTAATATTTCACAAATTTTTTAGAGATCATATTAGTTTATTACAGAAATTCCCAAAACGAAATTAGCTGATTCTATTTTCAAGCATATAAATATTGAAAACTTTGATTTTTATTCAGCAGCAGCCTATGATACATATATTTATTATATATTAAACTCGGAAGATTCTTCAACAATTTTATACTTCTAGGGGAGATTTCAGTTCCTCAAAAGTTTCTCTCTTTGTTATTTCTCTCCTTGTTATCCATGTTATTAGGGGTTGTATATACAATTTTGATGGCTTTTGTAGAGGAAAAAATTGTGCCTTAGTGAACGAAACTGCTCCTCTGTAGAATGGAATTCCAGTTTAATGAATGCATTAATTTTTATTCTGATTCAGGCATTCTCTATGTGAAAGCAGCACCTTTTGCCTGTTCATTATCTGAATTTCTAGAAGGAACAAGACTTAATTTTCTTATGAAATTTGATAGCTATCTGTGTAGGGTTACAATAAAAGTATGTGAACGAATAAACTTTGTTCAGCCCTGAAAAACAAAGATAAATCATCAATATACTTTTCCAATCTTGTGCATTTTGCTTCAACATCCTTAGAAAATAAATCTATAAAATAGGAATGGTTTTCTTTATATACTGTGAGTTTTAAGGTGACATGAATGTACAAAAGTTATTGTGTTTGATTAATGAAATTTCAGGGCTCAATGAATCCCCGTTTCATTCATGTTCATGGATGTATTCTATAATCTCTTAATGTTATTTACTGTTATATGAATGTAGGATTGTAAATGAGAAGAGGCTTAGTTGAGGCAGTATCAAGTTGGCCCCAAAATTTGATTGGACAATTTGTTGTGATTGAATCAAACATATCAAAAATTCAAATCATTAAGACTTGTGGATTTTCAGACCGAGGAAATACTTTTAAATGTTCAACCTTTGTGCAGCGATTTGTAGACACATGTGGCCCATTATGATAACTATTTTCAAATGATTCCTTCGAAAGGAATTTCATCTCTTGCATAAAATATAGTAAAAATATCAAAATATGATGCCATAAAATATAGTAAAAGGATCAAAATATGCTGCTATAAAATATAGTAAAAATATCATCCACAACAAAATATATAGCATATTTCACCTACTACATAAAATATACAAAAAAATATAATAATATGTTGTGCAATAGCAAATTCAAAAGTTGATTTGATCGAAAGAAACATTTCTACATACCTGAGCTCTCCCCTTCAGCCCATTTGCATAGTTTGCATTCTGTTGGAATCTGCTGTGACCAAATTTGTTCTTCCTATAATCAACAAACTCAGGCTTTCTCCTAGCTCTGCCACAATTCTTTTCCTGAACATTTTGTGTTGATTTTTCTCCTCTTTTTGCACTTATTTTTTCTCTTTTATACCCTGCTTCTTTCTCGTCATCTAAAAACTCAAATTCTTCCGATAGTTCTTCATTATTATCACCAGACGCATCATATCCCTTTTTATACAAATTTGGATCATTCAACACATAACTTGCGAATTGTGGCACATATGAAACAAGCAATCCTTCCTTGGCAAAGGCAGGCACATCATTGACAGTATTAAACCAAACAAGATAGAATGGACTCTTCACTGGTCCAAACACCTCATCAATGAAACCTATGGGCAACCTTTTCTCTTCACTCCAAAGTATTGTACCTTCATTGAGAGGAGTATGGCATTCCCTCCCTTCGACAACTATAGAAGTACATAGCACCTGAAATTTCAAATTCCCCAAATTACATATTGCATTATTAAAATTCTTAAAACAGAATGTAAAAACAAAATGGAGAAGGAGGGGTGGTGACAGGTAGAGGAGAGGGTACTTAATCTTTTTACTAATATTTATATTAGTAAACCAGAAGAGACACAAGAATGAAAAAAGTCCACTTTGCTTGGGAACTAGGAAATTTCAGGAAGACTAATAATAGATTCGATAATGCATTCTTTGTTTTCAGGAGTCAGAAGATGTTTATATCAAAATACTTTGTGTGTATCTTCATTGCCATGCATGCTCTGTAATTTGAACACAAGGCAATTGATGGTTTGACTTGAATTTTAAAAGGATGCATTATATAACAATGTGGATCAAAAACAACCAAAGGATTTTGAAAGGCTGCAATATGTAAACAGCAATGATCAATACAACCAACAAATTTTGAAAGGATTTATTATGTAACAGTGTGGATACAAAGGAATTAGCATAACTCATAATTACAACAGAAAACTAAATCACTTATTGCATATTGATTATTTCCAAGAAAATAATAACATGGATGTTAGATTGATTAGAATACATATCTAAACTCTTAAATGGTTGTCCTATATTCTTGAAAAATAACACCAAACCATTGTAATATGTCTATTGTAGGTCTTAGACAAACAAAATTTTGGCATTCAACTTGCTTATATAAAAATCTACAGCTCTTTCTTAATAAAGCATAAATCCCACAACTTCCCCTAAATTCACACCAAACCCAGAGACACTGTATTAGCATCACCCTCGCCATTGACTCAATGGCACACGAGAAAATATCTATACACCAGAAAAGCAAAAATCTAGAAAAAAACAACATCAAATTTTGACTTTTCACATTGAATCCGTTACACAATCCCAGGATTAGATCGATTCAAAATTTGTGGGAAGTCCTTAATGGAAAGAGGCCTTTTATAACTGAAAATTGTGGGAAAGGGAAAATGGTGGCAAGTGAAGAGCAATTTCATGTAATGGAGGGTGTGTGAGAATAGTGATTATGAAAAAAGAAGTACAGAATAATCGATCAAAGCTCACAACTGTGAACACTCCAGCCTGCCCCTTCTCATAATACTTGTCGCTTTCTCCCGCAGCCACCCAAGCATACGAAATAATGCATAAATGTTGAAGCATACAAAAATATGACAATGCACAATGTGGAAGCTTAGAAAAAAGTATGACAATGCGCTTGAATTGTTCAGTGAATGCCACGGCTCCCATAATTGCTCCACGCGTCCAAACAACCACTAACAACTCTTCTTCTTCTATAATATGACTAAATAATATGAGTAGTAATAAATACAAAACTTGGAAATTACATCTACAATATGGCCTCAATGATTTTTATAAGTTGAATCTTGCTCATGTCGATCTATTTCTAACAAAATCCACTTCATGAAATTCATTCACGAGGCATAAGGTTTACAAAATGTTGGAAAATAAACTTTTGTTGTTGATTGACGTTAAAGCAACAAATATTCTATAAATCAGCACTTTACAAGAATTAGTCTTATTAAAAGAGCATCAATTAGCATCAAATAGTGGTATCTGATTGTATTTGATAATATTGAGATGAATGTTTAAAATAATATGGTATTAAGAGAAGGAATTTAATTTTTGTTTATATTTTAATTATGATTTATTGGATTTTTTAAATTAAAATATTGCTTAAAAAATTATTTAGAAGGTAAATTAATACATAGATCAAATGTGCAATTATTTTGGCAACAATGACACATTCAACACTTAATATATTAACTATGCAAATTTTGTGGTGGTAAAAAGCAATGGTTAATGGGGTAATAGAGAATATGTAAGGGAATCAACTTAAAATGACCTCTTTTATAGTCTTGCATACATAATAAATCCCACAACATTCATTCATATTACTTAAAAACTTATGATACATAAAATTAACTATAGCCACCACTTGATACACTTCCTTTGAATACCCAATTTTCTTCCTCACACAAGCAAAGTAACACGAGACTACCAATAATAATTTTTTATTATAAAAATGAAAGGAATTGAAAAGACATTTGTACTAAAGACTTGTTAATGCTATTTTTCTTCATAATTTTTTTTGGGTGCATAGAATAATCGCCTCATAAGACAAGTCATTCTCCCTTACACAATGAAACCAAGTCTTCACAAGCATAGTCTCCCTCAGTGAGGCTATTATCCAAATCATCTAAGTTACTCTGTATTTCATGGTTATATTGAAAGTAGTTTTTAAAATTTAGATCTGAATTGAAACATTCTAGTAATCAGCAAACAAAGGCACTTAATAGGATGGCACGATTAAAATAGTCAATGAGAGATTTGAGCAAAAGACTTACTATGAAATTTGCATTATCTTCCTCCCCTCCACCCCTTGTCCATTCTTGACAATTTATGTCATTTTATTTTGCAAAATGCAACTATTCTTTAGCACATATGTCATCGATTCATCCAAATGGTAAGATTTTTTGGGGTATGATTGCAGGACTCCTTATTACAGCAAGTTTTATATAGGTAATGGCTCTAGTTTTTTGTTTTCATAATCACTAAATAAACATTGATTGTCTAGCGTGTATAAACTATGTGATTTGATTTTTAAAAACTTTGACATGAACCTTCTTGAACTTAATTTAAAAAATCTGAGTCATATAATTTTCTATTATTTTTTGGTAAAATCTTACATTTGAAGTTTAAGTTATTATTGTTTATGTAGTTCTTCGTATTGAAATCTTAAATTTTAAATATATTGAGATATTTTCCATTTTAATTAATACTTCAATTTTACATCATTTTATCTTAAATGTGAATTCCAATGACAATATATGTGTAAAATTTTAGCACTTATATATTTCTTACGTTGTTTTGGCTATTACACAACATATCTTACTGACTTCAACTTTTGTTTCAATGCTTTGAATAACTTTTAGTTTTGGATAGATTTTGCATCGTGTTGGTCTATCCATAATGGTTATTGCAATTTTGTTAGCGTCTATTTTCATTTTTTGATTGTCTCTCATGAACCATCAATGACAAGGACACAAGTAATTGTGGGAGTTTTGTTCTTATGTTCATAGTAGCTGTGAGTGCAATCCATAAATTGAGATTCTATTGAACCACGTGGCAGAGACTAAGTGGAAAACTGTAAACATAGGAGACACTAAACAATATTGTAATAAATCTGGTCTAAAGTTTAAAAAAAAAGTATACAACAATTCTTATTTAATTATTATTACTTTTAATTGGTTCAATTTGTCTTCATATTGCTTCCTTCTTATGGAACGGGACTATATTTGCCTACCATCCATACTATGCTTGATTATCAATTATAAGTTAATGATTTATGATTTCAAAACAACATAATAACTTATTTTTCTGACCTATCCAAAGATATATAATGCTAAATTTCAATGCATTCTTAATTCTAATGTACAAGTATTTTACCCCTTTTTCACTCTTGCAAGTTTTATATTTTTGCACTTCACCTTTACTCTAAAACCGTTACACTATTGGCAGGAACTTTGACGCTTTGTGTCTCTTGTTTGTTAGTGTGTTTTGCTTTTAGATGGTTACTGTAGTTCTTGGTAAAAGTTTGATTGAGAGAATAGTAACCAATTATTGTCAAATTAAAGCACAAATTTTTCCTTGATTGTACATATCCCAAAGTTAAAAATAAAATGGCATGACTATTATTGGTTGTATGACAAGAGAATAGGTATATAAGAAAAATGAAGCCACTAACAAATATGAGAGATGGATAGTTTTGTGTTGCTTACATTTGATAAGATATTTCAAAGATGACAAACAAACTACTATCTATTGTCTGCTCGCAAAGGCTAACTAATACATAATGTGAGCAGCCTTCCAAAGTGGGCAAAGATAGTTTAACATAAGTACTTTATATTTCATTTTAATTACATAAAGATTTGATCATTTCACTCCTATTTTTTATTAGGATAAAAATTCTTAAGAGGGGTTAGTAATTTATTTTTATTTTTTAGATTTTCTTATTCTAGTTTTTCGAAAAGGTGATAATATATTATTTTCATTTTTAAAATGTTAATTTAATATTTTCTTTTCTAATAGAATTCTATTATTTAAGTATTTAATGGTCATAGATTTTAAGATATTTGAACTAGTGAAAGAATATGTGTTCTCACTTTGGTACCATTACTTATTGAAATATAGGAAGACATGGTACCGTTAATGTTTATATTTACTTCCAAAACCTTCTAGGCCAATAGAGTAGCATGCCTATTATTGCCCAATAATTCATATTTCATACTAATCTCGTATTGTTATATCAAACTTATTATAAATTTTGCAATGATAATGCCACGCATTTAACTCATATTATTCAATTAATCATGTCATAGAGCTTACTTATGATGTTTCCTAAATCCTAAATATTTCTCCCCCTTTATATGTTTTAGAATGTCATACATGAATTTAATCCCATACTTTAGTTTGACATTGTAATATCTTACTTCCTGGATCATTATAAATTGAACCTATATGTTGATAGTGATTGCTTCTTAGAATTACTTGTTACACATCCTTTACTCTATCATTCCTACATCCACACTGATCAATCCTACAACATTCTACTAGAGACAATAACCAAGTAGGGAAGTACATACAATCCTATTGTGACATATTTATGTAAATTTTAACATAGGGAAGAGACATACGAATAACCATTCAATCTCGTTGATTGTAATGCTCTAGATATTAAAAAAACATCCCAACCTACTAAAACATTTCAATAATTCCTTCGTGCAATAGTTAGATCCATCATGCATAAAATTCAATTTCACTTTATCATATTGCATGAATAGGAACACACAATATCCAAAATAATATCAGATAACTAATAGTACCATTAATCACAATCACATATTAAAAATTCTATTTACAACATTACTTTGTCAACTAAGAAGAAATCTACCCATCACTATGGTTATTCTAAACATAGTCACCCAATAGTCATAACCATGAATTGCAAAGGTAGCTATGAATTTATGTGGAATTAGCTAAGACAATGATTTCCTAGTTAGAAATACATAAAAGATATTAAATATGTAATACATGATTACCATCTCTTGCAAACACACCTTGAAGCTACTTTACAATAGTTTCTATTCAAATATTATACTACTAATTTTTAAGTACTAGACTTATGAAATAAATCCACTAAAACTTATTAAATTTTATATAGATATTAAACCAATGAGACTTCAAGAGTGAAATAATGTATAGAAGTGAGATTAGACTATCCTGCACATAAAATGTAGCTCAATTAAATGTCTAATAATACACTAAATGTCATTTTTATTAAATTCAAGAAAAGCATCTCATTTAGTAGTAGCCAAATAAGTAATATATATGTATGTCACTAGGTAGGGCCACAAACATCCACTATTGGTTTTGTTTGGGGGTGCCAGCAAGAAGTTGAGTCCACTTTTTGGGAAAAAAGTGGAAGTGTTTTCCCTGACTTTCAAGTTGTCTGTCAATTGATGTCAAAATATGAGGCACTTAGATATTGAATATCAAAAAAACTCACTTATAGAAAATGTAGTGCTCAGAGTCTATTTTTCAAATATGTAATTTATTTAAATACCCACATAGTAGAAAATATATTTAGTAGGCATGTTTAAAAACCTCTTTTTCAAAATGTTTGTTTCAGGACTATACCCTGCATGTGTACGACCACCCTATTTTGAAGTAAATAAATAAATTTTCTAAATCCTTTTGGGGGAAGGTACCTAACACATCAAAGATTGGTCAAAATATTTTTTATTTTTTTTTAATTGAATATTTTTTTATTAATTTTTAATTGACTATAAAGTAAATTTTTAAAACCTCTCGTGTACGACCACCATAATTTGATGAAAATTTCACTTTTTTGAGAATTTTTTTTTTTTTTAATAGAATTCTATGTAGATTGGTCACATATAATTCATTTTTTCAAAAACCTAAAATCAAAAAAGTTATGAAAGTTTTAGTGAACCTTACTATTTTAAGTTTAGGTACCACTTTTGATTAATAAATATTGTAAAAATAGTAAAATTTATCATATCACTATAAAATTTATATTTTTGAAATCTAGA
>MU224275.1:724745-740047 GCA_018584345.1 Thuja plicata
TTACTTGTGTTCATGTTATTTGTTTTATGCATGTCAATAACTGTGAATGTTTAATGAACAATAATAAGTTAATCTACCGAGTAACAGCAATATATATTGAAGACATCTAAGGGACTTGTGGATTTATTTTTGTGGTAACTGATTCACCCCTCCCCTCTCAGTTACTCCATCTATATTTCCAACACCAACTTGGTGAGAAAGATAACCAAGCACAAAGACCAGTCAGTGAAAACCACTAGGTAGCCAAGAACAACTACCAAGACCCTGTCGATAAAGTCAACTAAAACACAAGTAACTGATCCTGAGCGGTGAACCAACAAACCTTCAAATGACCAAGCAAAAGCAGTTACCGAGCAGTCTGCAACAAGCTACCAAACCAAAACACATATTTTTGGTTGATACAAGATTACCAAGAACCCAAGATGCTCCTGCATCAATAAATCATCTAAAGATGCAATAATATGTGCATCTCAGGACAAGTGATGTCAACACCTCTACTAGGGCTATGGACACCTAACAAGAAATAGATCAATGTTGATGTAAGCCAAGGCAATAACCTTATCAAGGCTATGGATGCTTAACTGGAAACAAGGCTCTATCTGGTCAACTATGGGAGTTTGCCTAGTTCTACATAGCTTAATGTGAGAAGGATTCTTGTTTCAACACTTCCTAGATGAAGGGTGAACTCAAAACTGCACACACACTCTAATGAATCTATGACCCAACTTACTTGATGGACTTAGTCTATTCAATATTTTTGAAAATCTTTAATAGCTCGATGTCTCATTTCAAATATTGTTCATTTAAGTTTAGAAGCTCCTACATGCTTTCCTTTTTTGAAATCAAGTGATCATCATTTTGGTTGGTCATTTTAGGCTCACAGTTAGTGATTGATTTGGTTATTTGTGTAGGGCTTAAATGATTTTTCTTATAGGCACGTCTTTATGTCTCCTGGCCTCCTCTTCCCTGCACTTTTCTTGTTGTGTGGTGTCATTTTTGTGTGTTAGAAAGGTTTTCTCTCTCTACCAAAATTAATATAATATGGTTTACTCATGTTAACTTTTGATGACAGGAGAAGATTCCCCCCATGTTGATGCGCAAGAACCTATCAAGCTCACAATGATAACCGATCTAAGATACCCACATATGTTGACAAGCCCTAATGCCCAATATATAAGGCACCAATTTAAACAACCATAAAAAATTGAGGTTTAATCACGTAAGCGCAGTTCCCTCCAAAGTCACTAATTTGTAGACCATTTCTATGATGATCGGCCTGCGACCACATAGCTTCCACTCAGTCACAATCTAAACCAACATCTCCTAAATTACCCATTTGGGCCTAAGTGAACAGCACCATTGTCTAACCTAACACATGATGACACTACGCATCTTCAAGGAAAAATTTTCAAATGACCATTAGGGTTCGTTTGGTAGCAGGAATTGGACCGGAATTGGCATTATCTAATTCTGGATAATGCCAAATTCCATGTTTGGGTCCTTGGAAAAAAATGGAATTGGAATTCCAAAATTCTCATTTTGCCCCCAAAATTGGAATATCATCTTCCACCTAAATAGGTGGAATTGGAATTTCGAATTCCAATTCCAATTCCAATTTTTACAAAAGCAAATTTAATATTTCGTGGGATCCGTGACTATGAAGATGTATATTATATTGCTATAAGGATGTATATATATATATATATATGTGTGTGTATATATGCATGTGTGTATATATACACATGTCTGTGTATATATACATACATGTATGTGTATATACACACATATGTGTATATATACATATATGTATGTCTGTATATGTGTGTATATATACACATGTATGGTGTGTGTATACATGTGTATATACACATGTGTGTATATGTCTATATATATACACATGTATGGTGCATGTATATGTGTGTATATACACACATGTGTATATATACACAAATATATGTATGTGTATA
The DNA here is from genome assembly GCA_018584345.1 of Thuja plicata. Classification (NCBI taxonomy): domain Eukaryota; kingdom Viridiplantae; phylum Streptophyta; class Pinopsida; order Cupressales; family Cupressaceae; genus Thuja; species Thuja plicata. The sequence continues at coordinate 726,713 of MU224275.1, forward strand.
TATATACACATGTGTGTATATGTGTATACATGGATAGATACTTGTATGTGTATATGTATGGTGTGTATATGTGTGTATATATACACACATGTATGTGTGTATATGTATTTATATATACATAAATGTGTGTATATGTATGTATATATACATAAATGTGTGTATATGTGTATACACACATGTGTATGTGTGTGTATATATACACATGTATGTAGATGTGTATACATGGATACACAATTGTATGTGTATATACACATATGTGTGTTTATACACATGTATATGTGTATAAACACACGTGTCTGTGTGTATGTGTGTATATGTACACAAATGTGTGTATATGTGTGTATACACACACATGTGTGTATGTGTGTATATGTGTATACATGTATGTATATATACATATACACATGTGTGTATATATATACACATTTATATATACATGTGTATATACACAAGTTGTACATGTATGTATGTATATATACACATATGTGCATGTGTGTGTATATATATACACACCATATTCAAAGAAATTAAAAATAAACAATTAAAATTCCTTATGCATCTTCTCATTCATCTTCTAGGGGAACCAAACGGGTCAAACCATATTCCAGATTTCATTTTGAGGATAAGCATCTTCCTAAATTGACCATATCTAGGATATGGTATTCCTGAAATGATGCATGTCTCGCTCAGTTGTTCCCATTTCAAAGGAAGACGTGGGACCCACTTTCCTACATTCCAAACACCATATGTATGCATCAAAGAAGAAATTAGTAGGAATATCTTTCCCAAAAGGGAAAAATCACCGACTCTGCAAAGGCAAAATTTAAAGGAAGGTCATTACTGCCCCATAGTAATAAAGGTCAAAAACACAGTGTGGCTAGCCTACAACCACCATCATAGTCAATCTGTAAAAGGCTTCTACATGAGCCGCCTTTGTAAGATCATACTAGATCTCAAAAGGTGTGCTCTCTTTTTTATCTAAAGGTGGATAAAATCTATTTAAACCTTGACATTTGTTGAACACATAGAGACAACATATGTATAAGTATTTCTACAAGGATTAAGCAAGTTCATCAAGTTGTAGATTTTTACATTATAGAGGGATCTTTTCTCATCATTTTCTATTCTTAAATGTATACTGTGACATTTGTAATTTGTGGCTTGGATTTCATTCTTAAATATTTACTCTTAATAAAGTATGGAGACTATGTATTTGTTCCCTATCTCATTTTGTTAACTGGAGTGTATTGTGTTTCTTATTTTACGCTTAGCCCAGTTTATGTTTGTTGACCTTTTCATTACCACTATCCTTGGAGGTTAATGGATCATGTTCTCACTCTTCCATTAGCCTTTGAAGTGGGTATGAAATTGTGCCCTCTGTGGTTTGCATCCATGCATAGAAAATCCATTGGGTGTGGGTACTCATATTCAACCTCTACCATGAGTGGTTCTATTCTAGGAAGATCCACTTCCCACAATGTGTGTTTCACTTGCATGAGATTCACACCTACAAGGGACCCTCTATTGTAAATCGGACCCTTTTCCTTGCATTGTGTCCATACCTGAAGATAGAGCCCTTGGAGAAAAATCTTCTAAAATTTTGTTGAGGTTTTGATACAAACTTTTGAAATGTTGAGAAAGCATTAGCACATCGCCTTATAGTGTAGCATTTACTTTTTCTTATTCCTTCTCCCTTTTCTTAGTTTAAGGAATGAAGAGTTAGCTTCTAAAATCCTAGAGGTTTTTTTGGGTAGCACACTAGTTCCTCTATACACAAAACTTCTCGACTTCTCTTATTTAGGCATGAGCCTCTAAGAGATCAACAAGTATTATGGTTAGGGTGAGACTTTATATTAGAGTTTGGATTTACGGTTTAGGATTATGGTTATTGTAAGGGTTTGGGTTTACATCATGATTAGTATTATGGTTAGGGTTAGTGTTTAGGGTTTAGGATTATTATTAGGGTTAGAGTTTACATCATGGTTAGAATTGTCACTAGAGTTAGGGTTTATGGTTAGAATAAGGGTTTCTAGTTTAAGATTATGATTATGGCTAGGTTAAAGGGTTTTAATAATGGATATAATAAATGTTAGGTTCATGGTATTGATAATGGTTAGGGATTATGATGAAGAATACTCCCCTTATTCAGTCAAACACACAAAACACAATAGGAAAATAAACAAAATTTTGCAAGAACATAAAAATTGCAAGCACAGAAACACTCACTTTCTATTATTTTCAATGAAATGCAATTACATTATTCAGAAAAGTAACATGCTACAACTACATGGGAATTTTTATTACAATAATCTATAAGACAGAGCCACAATCTACCTTATGGAAGTGAACCTAAAATCCCCCTTCATCCCTATATAATTTGCACAATTAACTGCCCTAGAATATTCTAGAAAGTGAAGTTTTCCCATTTTGGCACCCAGCGGTTCAATTTCTTGCCTTAAGTGTTTTTTCTTGCTATTCCTTTTGTATTGAAACTTGAATCCTAAAGGCCCAACTTCTAGAAACCATAACTTGTGACCCATTAAGTCGATTGGCTATTATGACCCCATTTCTGAAATGCCACGAAGAATGACTTGATCAAAGTTTGACCCCTTTTCAGATCCTCTAAGGCCTTCAAAACTAAGTTCAAATCTTTTGTACCACCCTGCCAAAATAGAAAAAGTAATATCTTCAAAACCAGACTTGATCTTTCCATGAAACTTTACCGATAGGCATATATATCCAAAATGAACCTCTGGGGAATTAAATGGAACAATTCGAGCTCAAATGAACAACCTACTAAAAAATAGTAAACTTGCCAAAAATATTAACTCTTCCCAAAGATAGCCCTTATTGAAAAACTAGACAATATTTTTGGTTGATGCAAGACTTCTCTTACACCCTAGATGTTCATGCATTAGATAGCCAGGGTAATTTGAGAAGTGTCCCTGTCACATCTTAGGTGTTCATAGGAAAACCAAGGTGGTCAACCTTGTCCTTTGATAGCCATGATGAATCTTCAATAGGTCGTCCCTTCCATTTGACCAAGTACTCTTCATATTTCTTATTTATTGTGCTTCTACCCACACGAATATCCAAGATAGCTTCTATATCTTCTGTAGTTGAAGTAGGTGTTTGAATATTCCACTGTGCACCTATTATTTCATCTTCCATACTACCTTTGTAATAATCTGTCAAATCTGAAATACTAAACACACGTGAAATATTGACTTCACTGGACAACTCCACTTCATAAGCATTTCCTGAATTATGCTTCTTTAGGATTTTGCATGGTCCAAATTTCTTCATCTTCAACTTATTGTATGTTCCCACTAGAAATCTCTCCTTTCTAAAATGAACCATAACTTCATCCCCAATCTGAAATTCCTTATGTCTCCTTTTTTGATTTGCCTTAGCCTTGTACTGAATATTCATTTTATTAATATGCTTCTTCATCTCTTCATGCAAATTCTTCAAGTGTTCTGCAAAGTCTTCAGCCTCAGCACTACTCTTTTCTCCATTGTCTAACTTCCTTCATTTTTAAGCATTTCTAGGACTAATTCCATATACAATTTGGAATGTTGATTTACCAGTGCTCCTATTGATAGAATTATTATATGCAAATTTGGCCTGTGGAAAAATCAAATCCCACCGCTTCAGTTTATTTCCTACTAAGCATGTCAAAAACATTCCCAAACACCTAATCACCACTTATGTCTGTCCATCGATCTAGGGATGGTGTGTTGAGTTGAACTTTAAATCTATCTTTAGCTTCTTCCACAATATCCTCCAAAAGTACCCAACAAACCTAGTGTCTCAATCTAAAACTATGTTTTTTGGTAGACCATGTAGTCTTGCCACTTATTTGAAAGACAAGTATGCCACATGAACAATATCATTAGTCTTTTTGTAAGGAATGGAATGTGCCATCTTCGAGAACTTGTCCACCGCCACAAAAATGGAATCATGTCCTCTTTGAATACTTGGTAAACCAAGAACAAAGTCCATACTAACATCCACCCATGGCCTCTATGGTACAGGTAATGGCTGATATAACCCTGTAATTGGCCTAGTTCCTCTTTCATGTGACATTCTACAACTTTGCAAAAACTTCTTGACATCTTGTTGCAATTGTGGCCAATAATAATGCTCATTAACCAAAGCAATAATTTTATCTCGACCAAAGTATCGAGCCAATCCTCAACTATGATTCTCTTTGATTAGATTCTCCCTCATGGACCTCTTTAGAATGCACAAATGGCTCCCTTTGAATAACATTCCATCTTGTATTATAAAATCCAACCATCTGGTCCTATCTAGGGTAATAGTTTTGTGCAAGCTCTCCAAGCCTCGCCAAAATTAGGATCCTCAGGATAAAAAATCTTGAGTTCATTGAACCCAAAAAAAATTGATATACATCTCTATCAACAAATTTTACCTCAGGTACTTAGAGCATCTGCAACCCTATTAGACTTTCCACTCCTTTGCTTCAAATAAAAAGTGGAACTCTGCAAAAAGTCAACCCATTTTAAATTCCTTTGGTTCAAATTTCCTTGGCTATTCAAATACTGCAAAAATTGATGATCAAAATATCATTCAACTAAATAATAACAAAATTACACAGAAATTCTTTCAATACCTCATTCATGAGCCACATGAATGTGCTCGGTGCATTGGTTAGCCCAAAAGGCATGACCAACCACTCATACAAGCCCTCCTTTGTCTTGAAGGTTGTCTTCCATTCATCTCCTTCTCTAATCTGGATTTGGTAATATCCACTCTTTAGATCTATCTTTGTGAAGTACTCATCTCCACTCAAGCACTCCATAATGTCAGCCATCCTTGGCAAGGGAAATCTATGGGTATGTGCAGGATCATGGTATGCAAAAAAGGGGCAATGTAAAAAAATCCCTCCCTTTTTCTCCCATCCAAAAATGCACTAAAAAATGTTTGTGTTGACTTTTAAGTAGGCCTGGGTGTTAGTACACCTAGCCAAACTTAACACCAAATCACAAATGGTATCGGGTATCCGATAGGTATTGTATACCCGATAGCTATCAGATGCCCGATATCTATAACATAAAATTACAAATTTAGAACACATTTTGTCTCATTTTTCAAATGTCAAAAGGAAAGAAAAGGCAGATGAATTCGGGTATACGATCTAATTTTCTTCCATTTTCACCCGGAATCATCACTGGTGTATTTATTTTTTTCTTTTTTTATGTTTTTTAAATCAAATTTTTGTTTTTTTCTTAAAAATAGGGTTTTTTCATTGAATTTGTTTATAAAGTTTTAAATTTGATTGTAATTATATATTTATTTCTCATGCATCCAAGCATGGCTGACTCAAACCAGCCACAAAACCCTCCCCCACCAAATAACAAACCTGAAACAATCTGCAACCCCCTCAAAACCATCGGCATTTAGAGGAACTTGTAGAGACAATCTAAATCAATTGAGGGGCTTCCAAAACACATATGGAAATATCCCTACATTATGCCCCATGTTTGCCACATTGAACTCCATTGTTGAAAACATGGAGAAGCTTACAGTGCAGCATAATGTTGCACTTCATTGGCATGAGGCCATGCATGTCGAGTATGATGATGGGTCAGATTATGATGGGGTTCAAGGTCTTAATATAACTAAAGATGGCATGTGTCCCCTTTTTGTGAATCCAAAAACTAGATTAAAAGTGGACCCTAAAAATCCCAAGTTGTCTATCAAATGGTGCACAAATGATGCAATGAGTGAGCACTAGTTGGATCGTTGGTGGATGGTTTTTGATAGACCAGCCCACAACAATTTGGAGTTCCCTTATATTAATATAAAAAAATTGTATGTTGAATTTGTGCTTGGTCACAAATTAAACTATTGGATTATGAGACCATACATGGGTGTAGGCAAAGACGCTCCTTAGGATAGGCCATGGGCACACTAAGTAAACTCCTGCACTTATTTCTCCACTGACGTTTCACCCCCTCCTCTAGTGCAACATCCATATATTATTACAGAGGTTAGCTCATATACTATTAGCGTCATTCACACCTTGAGTGATCTATTTCTTAGGCATACTACGACATTGTTTCTGCCTCGTGTTGATGATGTTGGTGCTTTAACATCCTCTATGATTTCACATGTCTGTGTGCCCCATACTTGCATTATGTGCAAGAATTTATGCTTGGATCTCATGAGTGATGTTGATGCATATGACTATGTGTTTGAGGTGGATGATATAGTAGATGTCACTATAGGGACTGCAGCATCTCATGCAAGAGATGAGGAGGGGAAAGCAGAGCCATGGACACCTGATGTCATGGTAAGACTAAACATTTTATTTGTCAGAGTATATTTAATTTAAAATGAATATTTTTAGTAGATTCCTTTTAATGATTGCACACTTGTGTATATATATGTGGTCCATTTATGTTCAGTTGATGACAGAGGAGGAGATGAGACAGGTGGAGGGTTTCACTCTCTCGCCCATTTTATTTGGCCTTTACACCTCCATGGTATATGTTTTTATGTACTCATTGGTTTCCTTTTTTATATCAGTATACATATTGTCTCATAAGAATTAACGTAATAAAAATCATATATACTAATTAATATTTTCATCTTATTTTACTCATGCAGGTTTCATCGACTACCACTGGGGACAATGTTGAAGGGGTTTAGGCTTCGCACTTTGATAAGGGGAAGGTAATTAAGTGTTTTAGAGTAATTATACATACATATTTGTCACTTGTTCACACTAATATTTATTTTACATGGTTTATTGTACAAATGGTGGTGTATGATGATGTTGCAACATAGGTTCACGAGCCTAGACTCTCGGGCATGTCATTTTGCAGTGATAGACCCATAGTGTGTATATTTCTAAATTTAGTTGTTTACATTTTTGTATCAAGTATATACATGATTTTCATGATTGTATCAAGTATCTTTTTGACTCTCGTATGTAACAACTAGTGTGAGGGAGGTACAATGCCAAGGTTTTGTATCTGTGATGACCCAGTCGACATTGCCCGAAGAAAGTTCACCACATGTAAGTTTTAATTTTAATTCAATTACTTTGTAAATTTTTTCTTCTATCAAGGATAACATTATAGGATAACTCATAGATCAATCTCATGTTTGCAAACATATATAGGTCAGAGTTGGCATTGGTAACGTACTTATCCCTTCGCTACCAAGGACATAGATTAGGACTCTTGAGCACGTAAGGAGACAGAGAGGCTAGATACATGAGAGTTCAATTTTAAATTTTCATTAAATTATTGTTCAATATGATTTAAATGTTTATTTTTGATATGTACAAATCATATAAATTAAGTAATCTAAATTAGGGTTTCAACTTTTGGTTCATGCAAGATCCATCAGAGCCAAAGAGTACTTTGAAAAGGCTCCATTTTGATGATCCACCAGTAGCATAGGATGTCCTACAGACATTTGTAGTTGTAGTTATTTTGAGATGTCATATGGCACATTTTGAGATGGCCTATGCCACATTGTATCTAGACACATAGACTTTGTAGATATTTTTTGATGGCATGTGCAACATTTTGTAAATATTTCTTCGATTTCACATTTGTGCCATATTTGTATATGGAGATACTTTTAAAAAATAATTTCATATATATAGAACATGTTCATTTTCATATTATTTCTTCATCATGTGCGGTACACATGTATCATTCATGTTTATGGAATCATTGCGTAGTTTTTGTTATGGAAGTGTCACGGTTACTGTGTTTCAATAATTTTTGGTGTATTTGGAAATATTTGTGACTATGCCTTGCAAACTTGTAAAATATATTTTTCTTAGAATCTAAAAAAAAATATCCGCAACACTACATTCTTTTGTAACCAACTCGCATCTAGAGCCTTCACCTCCACTCTTCAACATATATTTGACCATCGCATATATCTTTTTTTGGACAATTGTCTTTCCAAAATCATGTTTGTTGCCTTCATGAAAGCATGAAACAAACTTCAACAATCCACCACATTGTGAGCACTTGTCATTTCAACATTCATTTTTTTAGAAGAAAGAAGGTCATCATCTCTAGGACATAAAAATTGATCTAGCAAGTCTCTTGATGATTTTGGAAGATGGCTTGCACCACAATCCCGTAACATTTCATTAGTTTGAAAAGTAGAATGAATGTGGTGTAATAGTTCATGTTGCATTGAAAACTCCACATGATATTTGCAACAACAAGTATTTTAAATCTTAAGTGGTACACAATAAAATGACTTAAAGGATTCAAAAACCCTTTGTCATATTTACAATGTTGGATGTGCCTCACAAATTTTTTTGAACAACATTGTTTGACTTACTTCCAAATAATGTTTAGGATGCAGTGTGTGGTCTCAATCACCAATTCTTAACTTCAAGACATCCTTCACATTTGGTGACACTCTTGAATTAGAGTGCCAAAATAGTTGAATTTCATCCTTCACACTGTATGTTAGCTTCTTATCAAAACGTGGAAGCCTCCCGCGATAAGCTCATGTATCATTTTGAAGATGATCATCAAGTCTTTCTCTTCTTGCAAGTACTCTATCAAACTCCATAATTGAATAATAAAATAGGTATATAATAAATATAATCTAAAAAGATGTAAAAATAATGAATTTAAATTCAAACATATTTCAACTTTTTAAATTTACATTCTATGAAAAAAAATATTAAATATGTCACCGATGATTGAATAAAGAATTAAATAAATAAACAAAGCAGGCTTCTATATGAATGAATAAAGGAACTAAATAAAATAATTAAAGTATTTTTATATATTAAGTAAAAGAATTAAAAATATTAACAATATAGATTTTTAATTGACTTTGAATTCAATGAATGAAACATTAAAAATTTATATTATTAAAAATACAATAAATACAATTTATAATTTAAAAAATGAAAAAAAAAAAAAAAAGAGAGAGAATTTTATGCAATAAAAGTCTTAAAAGTAAGAATAAATTATAAATGTGTGACTCATATAGGTTTGTGCCAGTCTTAAATATTGTTGTTGTTATCCATCAAAAACAAATTATAAGTATAAGAATAAATGATAAGTATTTTGGATTTATAAATATAATCTTTTAATATTTTTTCTACTGATTTTTCACAAAATCAAGAAATCTTTTTTGTAAAGATAAGAATAAATAATAGTCTTTTGAATTTATAAATAAAATATTATAATATTTTTTCTACTGATTTTTCACCAATATGTAATTTCTTTTATTTTAAAATTTGTTTATAAAAATCAAAAAAATATTTTTGTCAAGATAGGAATTTTTTTAAGTCCTCCAAATTGATAAGCAAATCAATATTTTAATAATTTTTCTATTGACTTTTTGTCAAACATATAACTTCTCGAATTTTATTTATTTATAAAATCAAGAAATCATTTTTGTAAAGATAAGAATAAATGATAAGTCTTTCAAATTTATAAATAAAACTTTTAACAATTTTTTTAAGGACTTTTTATCAAATATATAACTTCTTTCAATTTACAATTTATTTATAAAAATCTGCAAATCATTATTGTCTTCTAATCAAACAGCTACAATATTGTAGTAGATCTTTTTTTTAAATCTTTAAATATATTTTAAGAATCCAATTAATAGATAATAAATTGATGGTAGTTTTATTAAAGATATGCTACTATGGATAAATTTCATCCAATGTTGCATGGTTTGTAGTGTGCCATGAACAATAAGATGACAAGGCCATCAAAAAAACTGGTCTAATTCTCCCAATGTCAAAATGATTCACATGTTGTTGACAATCCATTCGAAATTGAGATGATTTGTAAATATAGATGTCCAAACATTCAACAGGAATTTCGCACTGTGCCAAATTTAAATGGTTCTAGTGGTTTTAGATAGCTGGCCAAACATAACTTGAGGCATATTTATATAAGTATCCCTTATTTTGATCCCTGTAACAAAATTCCAACATCATAACTCTGATGTATTTTAACAGAAAAATAAGGGCCAGTTACATTTCAATACAAAAGTACAAAGTTTCCCCTATTCTCGGTCATAGGAACAAGTCTTTGTAACACCATAATAATTTAAATAAACCCAAAGATAAGTTGGAACTACTTTAAAGATAATTGATAGAAGTAGATTCTGAAATTATTATAAAATCTATAAAAAAAACTAATGGAACATATCAAGCTAGTTATTTCTCTCCATTCTAATTTAACTATTGCATGTCATGAGTGCAGAATATAAACAAAATAGATTGCACACAAAACGCAATGCATGTAAAAAAATATAGGTAAAATAGTGTGCTGCTGTGAAAATACTTTGGAAGAAAATGGGTGTTGTAAGGCAATTTACCAGCTATTCTTATTTTAGAAGAGTAGCATTTTAAAATAAAAATTAAAAATTGAATGTCCACCAATAAAATTTGTGAACCCTATCCAAATAGTCCAAACGAAAAAAAGGTTCAAATCTAATAAAATTGAATTTGTTAAAATCATTTAAAAAACCTATTGTGGCTTTACCTGGTTATTGGGTGAACGAATTGTAGGAGGTGGTGAAAAGCAACTGTAGAAATGGAGACAATTCACATGCAAACAAATGGTATGGTTTACTCACAACCCATACCACTCTTTTATGACAGCCCAAAACAAAGCTTTCAGCGCAGAGAATTTAAATATTGTATAAGTATATTAAATCAAAAATCAGTTAGTCCGACTTCCATCTAAAATCATAAGCTAAAAAAGGAAAACATTAAACATTAACATAATCAAATAATATGATATTTGCCTTGTTAACAGTTAATTAGAGAGTGTTCATAAAATATTTGTTATTTTGGTGATTCGCTCTAGTGTTATATTTAACATTGTTCCTCCAATTATATATATAAATTGAAATGTGATTTGGCTCATGCGTCACATCCATTGGAGTCTTTAAATAAAAGATATCTAAAACATTCTAAGAATGGTCTTGGCTTCATAACTTTGGAAGAAGAGATTTATTATAAGAACACAAATACAATGCATAAAAGAATTCTCATATATAGCCCTCCAAGGAGGTGTTATATATGAAGAGAAAGAGGAGGAGGCTATAATAAAAGGGAAAGTAGAAAAATCTTTTAGTTCGCAATCTGACTCTTGATTGCAGGCCAGATTAGCTGTTGATACCTTTAAAATGCTTTGGACCAATAAGGGACATATATTTGCCCAAAGATTATTGCAGTGGGCAGCCACTTTGTTTTGGATTTGTGGAGTTCAGAAGTTCTTATGATGATTCTGAAGCACAATACTATGTGGATGGACAACGTTAAGGTAAATGTGAGTTGATAATTTTGTTTTCTAAAGATAACAAGAAGAGGCCTGAAGAAATGAGAATGAAGTCTTCTAAGAGCTCCCCATTTGGGTGTAGAAGGTCTACATTTGGTTCTTAGCAATCTAGATCGAGGTCAAGGTCATTAAGGTCACAATCACAATCACATTCAAGGTTAAGATACGAATATCATTCAAGATTTCCCTTCCAAGAACGTAAGCTAGGACACAAAAGGTCTCCATTTGGGCATAGACGGTCTTCATTTGGTTCTCAACAATATAGATCGAGGTCAAGGTTGTCAAGGTTAAGGTCATGTTCACATTCAAGATTAAGAGATACATACCGTTCAAGGTCTAAGCACATATGTGAAAGGTTTCTTTCACCAAGGAAAAGATCTGGGGGATCATGTAATAGAGGTAGGAGTGTAGACCAAGATGCTTTCTTTGTTAAGAGCTCATATTCTCCTTCCCATGATAAATGTTGTCAATCTTTGAAATGCTCTAGACAATGCAATGTTTCAAAGTTTGGTTCTTTTTCTAGATCACCTTCTCAATCCCACACAAGGCCTTATGTTCATTCAATCTCAAAAGAGCCTAGGAAAAGATATAGAGAATGTGATGAAGGAGAGGAAAAGGAGCCTAGTCAATACAATGTTTCAAATTCAAGTTTCATTTCTAGATCACATTCTCAATCCCCCTCGCGATCTCAATCTCCCTCAAGGTCTTCTATTCCTTCACTCTCGCAAGAGCCTAGCAAAAGTAATAAAGCATGTAATGAAGGAGAAGAAAAAGAAAAGAATTGAATCCTAATAGAGCGTGTCACAAGAGCCTAGGGAAAGTTATAGATCATGTGATAGAAGAGAAGAAAATGCTAGACAATACAATGTTTTTCATTTATACATTCATTTGTAAAAAAAAATAGTCTTTAAATTCATTTGTAAAGTATATAAAAATAAACATAACAAAACATTGTAAATTGTAATAAAATAAAGTATAAATTATTATAAATAAAGATTCAATAGTATTAGATGTAAGGGGTTATGTGAAGTGGTGAAACAGTGTGGAAGGTATAGTTTATTTTTAGCATCTACTTGTTTATGTAAATATTTGAATGTTCATGTTATAAAGTTATTGCTGAAATTTATGAAGATCATAGAGCTATTTTGATAAAACTAGTGTGTATATGAAAATCATACCTTCATTAAATTAGTATTGTTACTATCAATTCAACTTTGAAATACATCAATTTAAACTAAATGAATTGAAATGAACAATGTGTTGGCAAGTTGACTTCCTAAGGATGCATGAATCATTTTTGTGTTTTCATCATGGCAACAAAGTCATGTTTAGTTTCTATCATGAAAGACAAATGACTAAGTATGAAAACAGGGCAGACAGAGATACTCAGCGATCAGCACATCAGCGCACGTGCGAGAGATTGAGTCAGCGTATGCGCGTTCAGATATATGTTGTATGACACATGTACATGCTACATCCAGACACGCATAGTACAAAACAACAGTACGGCAAAGTTACAGGCAGATCAGTAGACCAGCAGTCCAAAAGACAGAGCATGGAAGCCGACTACTATTTTGATCAGCATGAATTATTTTGTAATGTAATGGCTAAGTGTCTTTGGTTCTATGTTTGTAATGATGTAATTAACATTGTATTAAACATGCCTGAGCCGACTTGTTGGGAAGCGTTGTATATATTTTTTTAGGGCCGACTAGTGTTTTGTTTTGGGTCGTGCCTATTCGAATATAAACATATAAGTATGTAATGTAAAGTTATGTTACAAGCGTCGATTATTATGTAAGAGGAAGATACAGAGGGACAGTATAATGAAGTCAGTATATGATATAACTCTTTAAGAGAGTAAGAGCATTCACGCATACACGAAACTGATCAGACAACAGTGTCATCACAGCAGTTCATTTTGATATAGTGCATATCATCTTTCAGAAGGTTGTAGCCTTCATCCTATTGGGTAGTGAGCCATATACCTTTAACAGGGTTTTGTAAAAGA
>MU224275.1:742665-758746 GCA_018584345.1 Thuja plicata
CCCCCCCCCCCCCCCCCCCCCTCTTAGTTATTCTGAATTCATATTAACAATTGGTATCAGAGCTCTATTCTCTTGAAAATTTTGAAGGTACTTGGAGATAAATATCAAGATGTATAAAAGGGATGGACCAAAGATCAACAAAGAAAATTTTCCTGCATGGCAAAGTTTGATGAAACTTCATCTGGCTAGTATTGGAGAATCTGCTAAATGACATATTGAAACAGAATATGTAGCTCCTGTTGGAACTCTGAATGTTGCAGAACTAAGAGAGAAGCATGAACATAATCAAGCAATGCTAGAACTTGCATCATCTCTGAACTATCATGAATTTGAGGACATCAAAGATTGTACAAGCACAAATCAGATGTGGGATGCCCTTACAACTATCTATGGAGGTGATACGAATGTACTGAGAACCAAATCTGAAAGCTTGAGAGGTAAGTTTGATGATTTAAAAATGCAAGAAGGAGAAAATATAGTGCAATACTATGATAGGATAAAGGAAGTTGTAAATGCTATTAGAGGAGCTAAGGGAGTCATTGATGATGATACTATCATGAGCAAGGTACTAAGAACACTTATTCCTATTTATGCTATTAGAGTATCTGCAATTCAAGAACTGAGATGTACTCCTAATAACAATTTAACTCTGGAAAGTCTAGTAGGCAAACTTACTGCATTTGAGATGTCAAATTTTGACAACTATACTCCACAAGCTGTTGAAACTACATTCAAGTCACAGTTGGTCATCAGAAAATCTAAGAAAGGAAATAAATGTGTGGATAGTAACAGCGACACCTCAGATGATGATCTTGAAGAGCTTGAGGCACTTATGGCAAGAAGACTAGCAAGAGGAAAAGGAAAATTTAAAGGTAAACTTCCTATTATTTGTTTTTCTTGTAACAAAGTTGGTCATATTGTTGCTAGATGTCCTGACAAGAATGAGAAAGATGAAAGAAGAGACAAAAAATACAAGGACAGGAAGGATGACCGAGACTACAGAAAGTACAAGGATTACAAAGTCAAAGGTAAGAAATCTTGTTATATAGCTGAAGAAGCTTCTAACAGTGAATCTGAAAAATTTGATGAAAATGATATAGAAGTAGTGTATGTTGCAATGAAAGATGATTCTTATGATGATGAGAAAACTGCACTAATCTCTTGTATGAGTAAAGGTGACCATTGGATTATTGACAGTGGTTGTTCACATCACATGACTGGTGATAAGGACAAATTTGAAACATTGGTTCAATGCAAAGGTGGATATGTTAAGTTTGGTAATGATACACCTTGTAGAGTCAAAGGGAAAGGATCAATTCGATTAACTAATAAGATTAGATGTGATGATGTATACTGGGTTGATGATCTTAAGTATAACTTGTTGAGTGTTTCACAGTTGAACACTTCTGGTTACAGAGTTGAATTCCATCACAGGAAAGCAAAGATCTATGACGCCAATGGAGAATTAGTTGGAAGTGGTGAGAAAACAAAAGTTAACTTATGTTATCTAGATTTAGCTGATGAGACATGTTTGTTTGCACAATATAATGATGTTTGGCTATGGCATAAGAGGCTATGTCATGTTAACTTTGATAACTTGGTAAGCATAAGTAAATTGAAAAAGGTTAGAGGGCTGCCTAAGTTAAAGAAACCTGAGAATGTAAGGTGTAAGAAATGTTAGTTGGGAAAGATGACTAAATCTAGTTTTAAAAGCAAAACTCATACTTTTGAGAATATTTTGGAATTATTTCATACTGACCTTTGTGGACCTATTGGTGAGAAAAGCTACTGTGGAGACAAATATTCTATTCTATTTGTAGATGACTACTCTAGGATGATGATTGTTATGTTTCTAAAAGAAAAATCTGATGCATTTCAGTTATTTAAGTGGTACTTGGCAAAAGTTGAAAAGGAAACAGGTAAGAGTCTGAAATGTATGAGATCTGAAAGAGGAGGAGAATTTATTTCTAATGAGTTTAATAGGTTCTGCAATGACCGAGGGATAAAAAGACAGATGTCAACACCTAGGACGCCACCATAGAATGGTATAGCTGAAAGAAGAAATCAATCTATCATGGATTGTGCCAGAACATTAATGATGGAGAAAAATGTTGCACAGAAATATTGGAGAGAAGCTGAGTATAGCTATTTATACCCTGAACAGAGTACAAGTCAAGAGAGGTAAAAACTCTACACCTTATGAACTATGGTATGGATATGCACCTACTGTAAGTTACTTCAAAGTCTTTGGAAGCAAATGTTTTATACTAAAGGATAACAAGAATGGTAAACTGGATGCTAAAGGAGAAGGTATATTTCTTGGATATTCTACTAAAAGTAAGGCGTACAAATGTTTGAATTCTAACACTAACAAAATTGTGGAAAGTGAAAATGTTAGAATTGATGAATATGCAGAAAGAAATGAAGTTGAAAGCATTATTGAGCCTAAAAATTACAAATCATTCACATATCCTGAAGAAGAGGATTCTAATGAGACTAAAAATGAAGTTGTCGAGCAACAGTCTGCACTTGCCGAGACACAGAATGACATTGTCGAGAAATAGGAAGTGACTGGCGAGCTATCTGATGGAGATGTCCTGTCACAGTTTCATCCTGAACTAAACTTGAATGATCAAAATGAAGCTGAGAAAGAGCCTACTTTGGCAAAATATGTAAGAAGGCACCATAAACCTAATCAAATCATAGGATCAAAGGATTCAGCAATCATGACAAGAGGAAAATTAAGAGAAGACACATGTTTGTTGTGTGATTTCGAGCCTAAGACAGTAAAAGATGCTTTGGATAATGAAGACTAGATTCAAGCCATGAATGAAGAGATAGACCAGATTGAAAAGGATGAGACATGGACACTTGTACCTAGACCTAAAAACAAAAATGTAATTGGTACTAAGTGGGTATTCAGAAACAAGTTGAATGAACATGGAGAGGTCACAAGGAATAAAGCAAGACTAGTATGCAAGGGTTATGCACAAGAGGAAGGAATTGACTATGGAGAGACATTCACCCCAGTTGCAAGATTGGAGGGTGTGAGAACTCTACTTGCATATGCAACCTACAAAGGATTTAAAGTCTACCAAATGGATGTGAAGTCTGCATTTTTGAACAGGATATTAGAAGAACAAGTATATATTGAACAAGCTTATGGATTTGTTGACCCAAGTAAGAGGAACATGGTTTGCAGACTGCACAAGGTGTTATATGGACTAAAGCAAGCACCAAGAGCTTGGTATGAAAGATTGCACAATTATCTGATGAAGATTGGATTTGCAAGAACTAATGACAACATCAATCTGTATTTGAAGACAGAGCCAGGTAAAGGAATTTTATTGGCTGAAATATTTGTGGATGACATCATATTCAATGGACAAGATATGATATGTAAACCATTTTCAAAGGAGATGCAAACTAAATTTGAAATGTCTATGTTTGGTGAGATAAAGTTATTTGTTGGACTACAAATACATCAAATGAAGAATGGTATCTATATTACACAAACAAAATATATCAAGGAGATACTAAAAACTTTTGGTATAGAAGATTAAAAACCAGTGAGTACACCCATGGCTACTGGACAAAAGTTGACAAAGAATGATGATACAAAAGAGGTAAATCAAACATTGTACAGATCAATGATTGGTTAGCTGCAATATTTTGTACATAGTAGACTTGATATTGCATTAGTAGTTGGAATTGTTGCTATATTTTTTGCTAATCCAAGAGAGACACATATAATGGCAGTGAAAATAATTCTGAGATATTTGAAAGGTATAGAAGACTATGGCCTATATTACAAAAGAAATGATAAATTTGAACTCAGAGCCTATACTGATTCTGACTGGGCTGGTAATGTTGATGATAGAAAAAGAACCACATAGAAAAAGAACCACAGGAGGAGCATTTCTTTTGGGAAAAAGATTGGTTTCCTGGACAAGCAAGAAACAAAATTGCACCTCACAATCTACAGTTGAAGCCGAGTGTGTGGCATCAGTAATTAATTGTTCGAACATTGTATGGTTGAAGATACTACTGAAAGGTATGAAAGAGGAGATCACAGAACCAGTTGTCATATATTGTGATAACACGAGTGCTATTAATATTTCTAAAAATCTTGTAATGCACTCTAAGACAAAACATATAGCTATCAAGTATCATTACTTGAGGGAGCTGGTACAGAATAAGAAAGTGAGACTAGAATATGTGAACACTAAGGAACAGTTAGCAGACATATTTACAAAAGCGTTACCCAAGGATGCTCATGAGTATCTAAGAGGTAAATTGGGGTTAATTCCCCTAGCTGAGGCTAACTAGTTGGGAATGGTATTGTTGCATCAAATGTTTTAATCAGAACACTTGACACATTGATGCACAGTAAGTCACATTTTTAGGATGCTGCCTAAAAACTGTGAAGTATAATTCAAAAATAGAAAAGTAGATCAGTCATACAAAAGATGACAAGAACAACATGATACAAAGATTGGAACAGAAGAATCTGCATGATAAAGATGTCAAACTCTTTGGCATTGTTGTCAAAGAGGGAGATTATTGCTAAAACAACAGGTAACAACAGATACAAGGGAGATATTACTAAAGAGGGAGCTGAATAGAAACAGAAAACATCAGTGTGATTATAGACATAGAGGGAGTCAGAATGAAACTAAAGACATTAATGAAGATTTTTTCATATCAGGAACACAGGCATTTTTTGGATTGTTTGGTAACTTTGGTTGGAAATTATTGTTTTATAGTTTAGTGTTGCCATCAATGCCAAAGAGGGAGATTGTTGGAAAGATTGCTACAATGTAGAAAATTGTTATTTTGTCATTGATGTCAAACCTTAACTAGTGAGACTATCACTGTATGTTTGAGTACCTTATCCATTGATTGATGAAGATTTGAAAAGAATGGGATAACAAGAAGACCAAGGAAATGGTTGAGCTATGAGTATACACCAGGGTACTTAATCATTAGGCACTTTGGCAAAGTGATACATTGTTTATCAAACACTGACAGTTCACTGGAAGGTCAATGTCGAACAAAGAAAACTCTATGCCGAGAAAAGCGTAAGATGATGTTGAGCAAAGCAAAGATGATGCCAAGCGCCAGTGAAATGCCGAGGGAGACAGTGAAATGTCGAGCATCAGTATTTTGTTTATTGATGAGAGTTGAGATCTATGGCTGACATAATTGATTTTATTGGGATATGCATTATTAATTAAGATTGGTCCATATTCATTTAATGCACGGAAAACTGCTATTAGTGCATGGATTCAATGGTTAATTAATGACTGTATTGGAGAAATAAATTAAATGTAAAGATGGAAAGATCTGTTGGATCTGACCTAACCTAAGATCTACGATCTTGGTTAAGCATCATAAGATTTATCTGACCTAGATGAAGAGGTATAATATAACCTACTGTGGTTATTGTTATGTATCCAAAAAAGGAGAAGTTGAATGCAAAGTGTTGCATGGTTAATTGACTGATTGGCAAGACCTCAGCAGAGAAGGCTAAATAGAGAAGCAGAGAGATTGCTTGACGGATTTCCAAGCAGATCTGAAGTTTGAGATGAGAGTGGAGGGCACTCAGTGAATTAGCATTAGAGCTAAAACTGGATCTGGATTCGCAAAGTAAGTTGTATGAATCAGATCACACCTACCGATTACTTTCTAACCATCGTATCAGTTAAAATCCTTTAACTAGGTTGACCTAACATTCATTGTATAAATCCTTTGAACAAGGTGACATTCAGATTGGAATGTTCTAAGTCCTATAACAAGGTCACTCCTAACAAGGTGATTAAATCCTTTAACCAGGTCACATTTGACATTGTGTTTTGTAACCTTTAACAGGGTTGGCTCCTCACAAGGCATTACTTCAGAAGAGTAAAATTTTGGTAGCATGTTACTGGTGGTTTTTCCCATATTGGGTTTCCACGTTAAATCATGGTGTCAAAATGTCTGAATGTTATTATTGTGTTTTACTGTTAAGTTTATGCAAGCTTATTTCATTAATACAGTAAACTGCACACTTTTATTATTTATTGTTGTTGGGCAGATCTAAGTTGTTGAAGTTGATTTAAAGTTTTATATGGGAACATCTAGACCTGAGGATAACTGATTCACCCCCCCCTCTCAATTATTCTGAATTCATATTAACAATAACCTGATTGAGATGCTCCACTGATGATGATTTCAAATTTTGACTACCCCAGATTTGATTAATGTTTGATGCAGACTTGATTAATGATAGGATGTTACCCTTAATGATGAAAAAAAACACTCTGATATGAATCCTTGATGTGGATATCATGCCCCCTTGGGAAATGAATTGAAATGATTTTGGATGATTTGGTTGATTGGTTATATAATTTGATCTAATGTCCTTTCTGTCTATTTAACTTTTATAATAAATTATTAATTTCATCAATTTCATTTATAAATTTGTTTATTCTTTATTTATAAGACGTGCTCATTTGTATTTTATTATTTTAATTTACATTCTTATACATATATAATTTATCTTAATTATATATATTTTTAACATGTATTGTTTCTTTTATTCTTGTAAGCTTACTTTTGTTTATATTTGTTACTTCCTTACATCTATTTGTTCTTCTATGTTTATCTACATATGTATTTATTTTCCTAATATTTATAGTTAATTTTTATCTATGTGATTCCCCCCACACACAATATAAACTTCTTAATAAATAATATTTTTATTTTAAATAATTTGTTTACTTTTTTTTGTTTATTTATTATATCATTTTATTTGTCTCTATATTTTTAATCTTTTTTTTTCATTTTTCATTGTAATTTTTCATTTTATTAGTTTTGCTTATTTGTGTTTTCTTGTTTTCTTTCTCATCATGTTTATTTTGCTTGTTCTTTCTCTTTATTTCTCTTTTCCATTTGTGTTTCCCTTGTCTTGACTTCATGTCCTTCACCTTTCCTTTCAACCCCCTCCTGCTCTCTCCCCCTTCACTATTTATTAGGTTCTTGGTGTGCAATTTGTCATTTTTCTTCTCTATCTCTCTACTCTAGTTTTCTATTCTAATGTTGAATCATAGAGTAAGATTTAAAATATCCTTGAGAAAAAAGATCACACTGCCAAAATTAGAAGCTCAAAGAGCATAAATGTGGACTATAGAAATCTTATGGCTTTAAATGAGCAACACATTTTAATGGTCTTCTTTAAAGTCATTTGTGTAAAAGTTAAAAATTATTTTTTTCATATTAAAATAAGCAAAACAGGGGTGTTGTCCCTTACAAAACCACAACTCGAAGAATTTAAAAATATATACCAAACTATTTACAAGGACAAAAATATATCATTAGCAGCATACTGCCAGCACAACTAGCAACCCACATCAAGAGTGGGTAGACAACACACCCACATGATGGGGAGGAGGACGAGTGACAATAGAGTGATCCTTCCTTCATCGATAGACAACCATCCAGGAAATACTTTCAGAAGGCTCCCCACCACAAAGAGAGGGTGGTAGAACCCTCAAAGATAGAGAATCGGAAACATTAGCATTAGGAATATAGTATTGACAAATTTGAACCTCATCAGCCCTGGGAAGAAGAAGATCAGTAGAATTTGTAATCAAAGAAGAGTCTACTATGCCAAAGGGGACTAAACTAGCAACAATAGGTGCAGACAACTTCATTGGGATAGAGGAAACCAAATCAGCATGAGAACCACCCCTGAGGGAGACATCATCAACCTGCAAAGAGTCATAAAAGGAAGATTCAGAGGCTAGGACAATTGAATGATCATCATTTGTGTCCTTCCACCAAGTGGTAGCACCTTTACGACACAAGAGAGAAAAATCTATGCCCAAGTGACCTGTATAGAAGCGCCGCCACATCGAAAGGGGGAGGTCCACATAATCTAGTGATTGGGTCCATGGTTTTTCCTTGACCATGAGAACAACTTCCCTCAAAAGGGATGTGGAGATATCAATGTCGACCAAGATGCAAGAAAAGCGAGAGAGGCTTGTCATTGTCATGGCCTCATCCACCTTTAAGAAATTGCCAATAGAGTTTCCAATAGCCTCAAAGAAAGAGTTCTCCCAAAAATGAAGGGGAGATTGGGGAGACAAACCTACATTGAATGCTCAACATGAGCGATTCAGTAAGAGGGTTAAATAATATTATCCAGGGTTTGCTGAAAGAGAGTGATTCCCCTACACCAACAGTTTTCTCAATACCAAATCATGTTCTTCAGCAAAAGTAAAAGAAAAAATTAAAAAACCCCTTTGCACAAGGGAAAATCTCAATGTTACCTGAGACTAGAGATCTCCAAGACTCCTTCATCGACTGATGTAGGCCCAGGAGAAAGGATAAAAACCCAACAAATCTACCAACCAACCCAGAACATTGGTAGAAATCCATATTGTCCACCACATCTAGGCTACAAACAGCCATAGAGGAAATCTTGGCACAGAAAATGGGTCATTCTTTTGCCTTTTGAGGAACAATTGTAGCAGATTTTATAGTGTGAGAATAGCTCTTCCCACCAGCAATAGTAGGATTTATGGGAGGAACCCCGTCCTTCAATGCCCTAGAAGTAGAGACCCCTCCACCTTCAAATCCAGGAAGAGAACCACCCATAGCCACCATTGGGAATGAGGAGCCAAGGACAACACACTCAAATGCCGCCCCAACACCCCCTGAAGCACTCAACCCAACTAAGGACTGCAACATGGATAAGGGAGGCAGAGGCCTGGGCGGGAAACTACATTGGTAGCGGTAATGGTAGACGGCATCTTGTGCATCTTTTTATCTGAAAATGTTTTTTTTATTATGTTATATATATCCAACTCAAATATATTTGAGCCATGATTGTATGCCTTAGAATAATTTGAAAATTTTTTATTAACTCCAAATGGATAGTCCCCAAAGAAAGAATAAACTCAACCCTTGACAAATCATAGTAATTAAGATTTTAAAAGTAGTTTTTCAAGCATTCAATTATTCTTTGTGAAAATATTGGTCTACTATGGTTGACAACACATACGTCATATTCCAAGGTAGTTCTATAGTCGTTTATATGATTAGTTAAAGGATATGTTGCAAATTATATGCAATAACATCTAGAGAATATGTGTTTGTTACATAAATACTGAAGGGATCTTCTTCTAGTACCAAGGCTTGAATTTTAAATTCCAAAGCATATGAGTAGAAAATATCATGGAATATGATATTCTTCATCATTGTCAACCATCTATTAGCATATTATCTAAAGACTCATATATATAACATCATACAAAAGAGTGAATACATTGTATGACTCTACTTCAATGACTACTATAATAACCTTGAAATTTTATTCTCTTTATAGTTTATTTACTAGTTTTCAAAAAAATGAACATGTAAATAAAGAACAAAATCATAGTCATGTAAATAACCCTAGGTTAGGGAACAATCAAATCGAGGTGTTTTACAATTATATATATTTAAGAAACTATATAGTCGTACAAATGAATTTCTTCATTTTTAAATTGAAAAATGGAATTTGGCAAACTAACCCCTTTTATTTTCTTGTCCTAGGCTAACTAAACACATTTTACAAAACATGATGCTACATGATAGTATTTAAATGTGTTCATGCATGCATTTGACTAGAGTAGAAATATAGCACAATTGTTTAGGCTTTCAGTGATTGGACAAGTATATTGTTTGAGTGGAATTTGATTCCAAAATTTTCACCATTGAAACACTTTATTTAATCATAAAGATGAGAGCTCCCCTCTATCACAATTATTTTACTAAAATAGGTAGTATAATTATTACACTTATCAATCCTAATTATTATTAATTAATCTATATTAATTTTAATTTAATTTTATTGATTATATTTATTTAAGTCTTATTTCTCTATTAACTTGGTTGAAGAAAGGGTTTTTGAAAGGTCTACAAAATATGTACAAAGATTAGAGCAGTCCATACAGTAACAAGAATATACCATAAGGAAAAATCATTAGACAGGAATAAAGTTTTAAACCACTAGAAAACTAATAGCACATCTCAAGATAGAGTGAAAAGCAATATACGTGAGGTGAATCACCCAATAAAAATGATAAATTCTAGCCAACTTAAGGCACCATGAAGTCAAAATACATTAAATATTTCTAGACCCTAACAACATCCCTACCAACCAACTCAGCGATAAAAATTTCTTGGAAAAACTCTCATTTATTGAAGCCAAACTTGAATTAAAAGGATATAAGGGGCATGCAGATATCCTTTCCTCAAAATATTTTACTCGGTCCAAGACCAATAATAATTATCTCCAGCATACCTCCTCTAAGAAACTAATCTCAAGATAAATTATGACCTCAGAATGGCAGTTAAATATTTCTATTGAATGAGCTCCAATTGAAGAAGGGGAAACATCTTCCACTTTGCACCAAGGCACCACATGAACCTTTTTCCTCCATGAATTTTTCTTTGCATGTTTAAGTATAAAACTCCAAAGATCATTTCCTTTGTGGCATTCAATCACACAACCAAGGAGTCTTAATAAAAAAATGGTTGCACATATTCACCCAACATATAAGATAAATTCATCAAAGGAAAAACCTTATCAATACGAAATCTACCAAACAATAAATGCTTGATTGATTGGGTCTTAGAATCAAGAGCAATGAGTTGCCTAATTGATTTACATATGCCCAATAAAGCCACCTCTCAAAATTATAAAGGTAACTCGAGAAGTTTGATCCAAACAAGAACTTTCTAGATTTCTCAAGATCAAAACCCAATTACCATTTTTTGACGAATAATAAGCATTGTCAAGGAATTATAGCCCAAGTCTATGATAGTCGAAGCACAATCTTTATAATTTGAGAAAGAGATCAAATAGAATTGCATAAATAGACCCAAGATTTCAATATAGTCATTAAGCCTCCATTTTCCATTAGCCAATTTTTTAGAGCATTCATATTAGTTCGAGCTTCTAAAATATTCACAATAAGGGAATTCTTCAACCTAGAAGAAGACCTATTAATCACATCTTTTCAAACCTTGTTCAAATCCAAAAGAAGAGTAAAACTAGGCGATATTAATGTGAACATGGTGTTGGTATAATTAAATATTCTTAATTACACTTTACTTAAGCTTACTTAGGATAATGCATACATAGTAGTTTGCATATGAGACACCTAGGAGTTTGCATCTTATTCTAGCACATGGTGTAGGAGAAACACCACTTTAGGTGGTGATAGTTGTTATCACATTCTAATTTATGTGTGAGATCCACCTTTAGTGTTCTTATCACATTATCATCCTCGACATGTTGTGCATAATTCATTTCATAATGGAGGATGATCCACCTTTGGTGGACATGTGATTCCACCTTGTGTGGGTGATAGCATATCAACTCCTTATCATGTAATCTTATTGCTTTTCCCATGTAAGCATGCATATCTACATTGTAAATTGAATTCATTCCAATTGATTGAATCTATTATATTATTGATCCAGTTGATCATATTGATGAGAATACAATTTATTCTTATGCATATTATCTCTCTTTATTGTGCTATTCATTGGGCTTCTAGATCTTGGCATATTGCCTTAGAAAAGTTCTTACATTGCATCACAGAAATTCTTACACATGGTATATACTTAACTCATCAATAGACTTTGATTTTTTTTTTTCCTCTTCTTATTTGACGTAGTTTTCCTCTCTTTTTCTTTCCCTTCTTTTTTTTGTTTTGAATGAGCATGAGGAATAAAGATAATGGTGATTTTAAGTTTTAATATTTACTCTCATTAAAGCATTTCAAAACAAACATATTTAGTTGTATAAACACATTTATATAAATATTTAGATTAAAATAATTTTAAAAATACAATTAGTTTGCCCTTCATATTGCAATTCGAAGTGTTTTATTGATCTTATATCAAATTATATTCAAACTTAACTAACGTTCAATTCATTAATTTTTTGCATCTAATATCATAAGATTAAGATAGCTGTCATAATCTTGGTATATCCTATGATTTCATCATTATCGTTATAACAAGGGTTTCTTCATTATTAGCCGATAGGCTTCCCTTCTAACGTTTCTTGCAACCTGAATTTGACTCGTGCCAAAAACCCATTGCTGAAAAATGGTTTACAGAACATAGTTAACAGGCACATGGTACATCTCTGTGCAAACAGAGGACTCAAATTTAATGCGTTTCTCTGTAGTTTTCTTTTTTACAGAATCATGAGACTAATTGTGATAGTGTTTGAATCATGGAAACATGGCTGGGATTATATGTGCGCATTAAGTTTGCAATTACTTTGGCCCCTCTGTAGTATAGTTTGATTTGTGCATTTTGTGTTGTTGTATGTATTAGTTTTTCCATTATAGGTGACAGATCTCCTCATCAAATCTGTACTATCATTTTCCATCCACACATTATTTATTTTCTCATGCTACTTGTGTATAATCTATTTTCATTAGCGTCAGGAAGTAGTTGGGAATACTATGGAAAAAATGTGTGCAAAGTGCAGAGTCGCAGGAAACTTGTTTGAAGTGCAGAATTTGTACCTTGCATTGATTGATCCCAATCATGTACACCTCCTCTCCATCTACCATATGCAAATCTTAGGCTCTTTGGACCTATCTTTGGATTCTTTGGATGATCTGATAAAGAACAAGAAATGAGGTTGGGGAGAAGGAAAAAGAGGATCATCTGCATCAAAACATGGAATTACAAAACATTCCACAAACTAGTCAGCATCACATTCTATTTCAAAGGTATGATCACTATAATATTTAGAATGATACCATGGGTATTTGTTTCTATTGGTGATAACTTATTTTTATCGAGTGTTGTTCTCATTGAGATAGTGTTTTGAGGAATAATCTAATTCAAGAGCATCGGAGCACGATGAATTTGTAGCGAGGCCTCCTTCATCAATCAAGACCGGTACCAAACTTTACACCTCTAATTTGGATAATGGTGTCACAAACAAAGATGTCAAGGTAAGTAAGGTCCTGCATTTTTTAAATACTTTCCTTTTTTATCTGTTAATTTTTTCATTTTTGTTAGGAGTACGTTGGGCCGGAAGAGTGTGAATTTTTGTATAGATGTCATTAATGAAGGTGTTTTGTGGTCAAATAGACCTCGGACTCGCATTGGGCACCATCCATTATGTTATTGGTTGTGGAATTTTCTCTTAATTTTAACCCTTCCCCTTGGTTTTTTGGATTTTTATTAGAACTGTAACCTTTCTAAAATAAATTTTTTACATTTGAGTTTCTTAAATTTAAATAGAAAATCATGTTTTACCCCTGGAAGGAATTTTTGTGGTCATAGATGTATAAAAATAACCTTTGATTATCAAATTAGTATCAATACTGTATAAAAGGGTTTTCTTTTTTTATCCATAAGAGGTCGAGGCCGAGTATAATATATTAATAATTATACGAAAGCATAACACAAAAGTTCAAAATTCTAAACCAAAAACTACAAACCAAAGATGCTAATAACAAAATGAGCATGTGAGGCTCAAACCAAGAAGCTATCCAGATAGAAAGACCTACAAACTATTATAAAACTTAAACTGTCCATAGCATAATATTCACAAAAATACCCCAATGAACTTAGCTTAGAGCATCAATCTGAGGCCGAGTGGAGTCATTTTTGATACTCCCTTCTGAGTTTTTAGTTCCTAAACTCCCGATCTGGTCTGAGAGGTCATTGTCCTAACCCTACTCCTCCTCCTCCTCATCCTCATCTTGATCCTCTTTGTCAACCTCCTCTGACTCAGCTTCTACAACTCCTTCACCCTCATCCTCATCATCTCCTTCCTCATCCTCAACCCCCATCCCATCTTCATCGTCCTCATTATCTGAAGAGTCTGGAGTCCCTAATCCATCCATTTTTTCATCATATTTATATTGGTATACCCAAACTATAGCTTAATCCAGATTATCTCCATAGGGAACATTCATCCCATCTTCAATGCCTAGAAATTTGGTAATAAATTTAATACCCATTTTCATCATGTTCCTCCTAAGTTGGTGATCTTCCCATTCCCAGTCCCATGGGATGAACAATATCCTTAGAGGCCCACCATAAATTTTTCTCCGCGGGCCAAACTCAAAACCAAGAAATGGGTCCCCAGCATTCATGACTATGGCTAGGTCCCAAGGCAGTGGAGTGGTAAGGTTAGGTTCAATGTTGATGATTTCCTCATGGAGGCCCACCAAATATTCCTCTGCACAAATGTCCGAATTTACTCAAAATCTATTGTTTGTAGTAAGAAAATTAAATCCTAGCACTTTTCTTACCGCATGGAGCACAAGTCGATGCTGATAGTTGCATACTTCTATCATCCAACTAGTGTCAATAGGACTGTCAAAGGCAACCTCCTCCAATTCTAAGTAGAGTTTGATCGGGGTGTCCATATTCAGTTATCTACGTAGTCACTAGACTCTGCTAGAGAAATCTGACTTTGCTAAATCAAAATGCAAAGCCTATTCCAGAAAATGTAATAAATACCTTTTAAAACATGCACGCCTTCCAACAGCAAACCAATCCTAAAACCACTTGCTAATTTATCATCACATCACCACCAATCTCAAACAACTTGCATACCATCAAGTCCCAGTTGTGAGTCCCCAAGGAGTCCAAGTTTTGGAAATTTCGTAATTTGGGTCTAACTAAAATTTATCTCCTCTGAAAATAAGTAATTAGTTGATCTCCAAAATTGAAGTATTTGTTCCACTAAAGATGGAGAGATTTAAAGTGGGCATGATCAAATGACAAAGGTTGGCAGTCCTCTATGTCAGAGGAGAAGTGAAGGCATCGTAAAATTGGGAGAGTCCTTCATTCCAAGCTGATAAAGCAGAGACAATGAGAAGGAAGTTCTTCCTACCAGAATGATTTTGAATCTGATGTGACTGAATGAAGGCATTGAATAACTCAACTACTAACTAGCTCAAACAAAATAGAGAGATTAACTTCAAAACCTCCAAAAACATACTGACCAACCATCATACGAACCACTTGTATCTACAATCTACCTTCTTCAAATCTCAAGCAACTACAACTCCGTAGTGGAGGAAACTCCCTCATAAATGTCGAAATGACATGATGTGACCTTATTTCCCACCATCTGACTGTTGCCTCCAAATGAACATTGAAAATATATCACAAATTATGGAACTAAAGTGTTTTGAGCTTGAACCACCTCCATCTCTTGACTGTACTTCAAGTATTCACCCAATGCAGCTTTATTAGCCAACTCATCTGCCATGTGATTTCCTTCATAGAAAATATGGTTAGCCATTGTAGATTCAAATTTATTCATCAAATTTAAAATGACTTCCAAAGTGTCTTGCAGTCTCCAGTTAGGTGTATAGGTTGCTCTGATAGCATTAATTGTTATCATTGAATCCCCTTCAATCTCCAATTTGTTTAGACCCAATTCAAATTCAATAGACAAACCAAAAAGCAGTGCTTTGAATTTTTCCACATTGCTAGTGTTGATTCCAGAGGTCTTGCCAATTTAGCTAAAAAATTTCCATCACTGGAATCAATAATGCAACATGCCCCTGATGGGCCCGAATTACCTTTGGAGGCCCCATCAAAGTTCAATTTGTACCATCCCTGAGAAGGATTCGACAAAATACAATTTTCTCTAAGGTTTGTATTTGCTTTCAAGCCTCTACTTAATGTGGGAGGAGTCTTAAGCCCAAACCAATTTTTCAACATCATATCATCCCAAATGGTATGGGAGGAGTCTTAAGCATATGAGTAAAAAATATCATGGAATATGATAGTCTTCATCATCATCAACCATCTATTAGCATATCATCTAAAGACTCATATATATAACACCATACAAAAGAGTGAATACATTGTATGACTCTACTTCAATGGCTACTACAATAACCTTGAAATTTTATTCTATTTATAGTTTATTTACTAGTTTTACAAAAAAATGAACATGTAAATAAAGAACAAAATCATAGTCATGTAAATAACCCTAGGTTAGGGAACAATCAAACCGAGGTGTTTTACAATATATATATATATATATATA
>MU224275.1:771769-799950 GCA_018584345.1 Thuja plicata
TAAAAGTGATAGGCAACATGTGAGGTTGAAATCACGGTTACTGAAGGTGATATACATCCTACGATGTTGAAACAGATCACCATTTTCTCATATTGTGATAGACATCATGTGATGTTGAATCAGATCATAATTATTGATATTATTGAGTTAATGTAAAACATATACTGTTTTTATCTTCTCTAACTAAGAGGGAGTGTTAAGGAATGTAGCTTCGTTCAGATAAAATCATTTTTATTGAATTATCAAGTACACATTGATATATATGTAATAATAATAATATGTATTATAATTACTATATATATATATATCCATATAATTTGTATATGTGGATTATTATCATATTGTGATATATATTAATATATTAATATACTTGATATATATAATTGATGTTATTTATATATTAATATACATATATAGTTAAATAATTAGTAAAGATTAATGAATAGACATGTCCCTTTAAAAGACATGTCTTCTTATCATTGTCTTGTATAAGTACAAAGAGATCGATGCATTTGGAAAATATAGACAATATGACAATGCCATTACATTTGTAATCGATCATAAAAATAACAAACCCCATCCACAAACCAATCTCCAAGTGATTTAGTGAAATTAGATAATTAATCAAGACTCTTTTTTGTTTCATGTAGGAGTACAACATCTACTTTGGAAGATGAGATACAGGGTTTAACTACTCGCTGCTTGTTAGGGGCATTGAGACCGCTAACATTCCAAGATAAAATTTTCACTGTAACTTGGGAAGGAAATTTCCCTTCCCTACTTGTAAATATGTTGTGATTTTGGATTGGTCATGTTCTTTCCCATCTTCAGATCTTAAAGTTGTAAGATATTTTCTACCTTTACCTTTGTATTAACACCCCCACAATCAGGGAGAGACTTATTTGAAAGTGATTTCCGAATACCTAAGTTATTGGGCTGAATTGGAGATAAAGAAGCTGGGGAAGGTTCAAATGACTTTCCACCAGTGGGAATATATGGGAATTGGAGAGGCCTTCAATATCATTCCATCTCTCTTCCTCCTATACTAGCCTGCATCTAAAAGTCTTTAAACAACCAATAGTGATTTGGCCTCATTATCCATAGGTTTATTTCCTGAACGTCCAAAAAGATCATAGACCGCCTGAAGCCTAGGAGAAATAGGAGATTCTGAAGGTCGTTCCACTGATTGAATTTCTGGAAACATCTTTGTGCCAAACCCCTAACAATGATGACTCTTTGCTACTAGTTTTAGCGAAATAATACGCCCTTTGATTTTATTTTAGGTCTCGACATCTTTGCTATATCTCCTAATTCCGCCATGTTTTCTTTTTCTTCTTTCGCCATCAATCTGGAGGATTTTTAGCATCCTGAACTATTGTTGAATGAATCAAATTCTGGGGTTCCAGCAAAATGTAGTGTTGGAGAAACATTTGATTTTTGGACGCTTGGTCCTTGTCCTTGTTGGGGGCAGAAATCACCTCAGCCCTTGCCAGATCCCACAAATCACTGATCCTGGTTTGTAGAATCTCATCTTCTTGGTCAGAAGCAGACATATGTTCCACTAATGGGATCTCATCAAACTCTTCCACAACAACCTTATGGTTAGCTTTACCATCAAAACTATCTCCTTCTAGAACTTGATCTGCCAATTGAGCCATCATATCCATTTGAACCTCTTTGAACCATTGAGT
Source organism: Thuja plicata (assembly GCA_018584345.1). Taxonomy (NCBI): domain Eukaryota; kingdom Viridiplantae; phylum Streptophyta; class Pinopsida; order Cupressales; family Cupressaceae; genus Thuja; species Thuja plicata. The sequence goes on from MU224275.1 coordinate 773,461, forward strand.
TAAGAGTTGCTCAGCGATCTTTTAATTAAATCTTGGGATGTAGTTAATATGATTGTCTCCTGAGTGAGAAATGATAGAACACTTCCCCAGTAGCACCTGATTTGTTAGGAGCTTGGGCTTTCGTAGAATAATCGTCTCCTTACCCCACTTGGGATGAAACCTCTGAATCCTCCTCCTACCTTCCTTCGCCAGGTTTAACAGCAAATCCCTATTCTAATCTACCTGAGTATCTTCACTATAATATTTTTCAAGTTTTAAGTTGAAGCGTAGACAGGTCTTGCCCATGATAATTGTTTATCTTTTCTTTGTATATTTATGCGTATTGAAATTTCTTGTCAACATTAACTGTTGAAAAGCAACTATAATTATATTATAAACCCTGGAACCTACAATGTTTCATATTTTACATAGAGAAATTACAATTACAGTGTGCACATACTATATTGTTTGATTCCCTTCAAATATGTGGTAGTAGTTTGCTAAAAAAAATTCCTTTTTTGTTACCATTAATGAACTGTAGTGGAATTGTTTGATTCCCCTTCAAATCCATGGTAGTAGTTTCCTGGATATTTTAACTTTTTTGTTACCATTAATGAGCTGTAGTGAAATTATCCTTCGAAATGCATTTGGATTCCTTGTCAGGGTCAATAAGAAAATGCATAACTGGGGAAATTTACATGTTTTCCTCTGTTTATAATTTTACTTTATGCATTGCACATAGCAAGTTAGCAACGGTTGAACACCAAGGAGTGAAGACTTTTGTAAAATCTTTTACTTAGATTGTCTTGTCTAGGAGTTATGTGATATTTCATTTAGTCTGCAAGCAATTCTGAACATTTATTCATTTCCTTCCAATTGATTTTTTCTACTTTCTAAGTACTGTTCATTTCCTTCTGATCATTTTGTCTTACTATTTTCTGAATGTTGTTTTTCAATAAAAATATTTTTTTCTTTTTAAAAAAATATTTTAATAATTTGTGCCTGACAAGCTCTACTATGTTTGGTTTTTCATTTTGACATGAATGTTGTATTTAATGCTTCTTATAACTTTGGTTTCAATCACTTATGATCCAATGTTTTGACCTTTATTTAATATTGTGTGACTGTCTTTAGTTTTTTACAAGAATGTTTTACCTTTACCGATGAAAAATGAAAGTTTATAATAACTACTACATTAATGTTGTGTTCACTTTATCTTGTACATTAGAGTGTCCAAAACTTCATGATTTGTAAGAGCAAGCTTCTGAAATGTAAAAACGATTGGATGTAGGAACTATTTTGAAAAGTTGGGGATCTAAAGTGGTCCACAATTCATTATGACAGTAGTGGGAGGTCAAAGGTATATTTGGAGATTGATTTTGGAAATAGAGTTATTACTTAATATTTATTTCTCCATCTCTGGACAATAGAGGTTGTATTTTCAAAGAAGGGTGATGCATTAGCTGCAGTAAAGCAATACAATAATGTGGAACTTGATAGTAAGCCAATAAGTTGCAATCTCAAACCTGAGTTAAATCAAATTGTAGATTAAGTTATATCTCATTGTTAAAATCTTGTCTACATAGTGTTAAAGGAAGCTTCTTATGTATCATAGAGAGATGACAACTAGCTACTTATTTCCATATATAGTAGCAACCTTACTAGACTAAATGTCGTAAAATGTGGTTATTTATTTGTGTCCTTGAATTGCTAATTTCTTTATAGCATGCGTGTTTGTGAAAAAATTTCTAGGTATACACTGGATACGTACTCTTATGGGGTTTTGATACTCAATTAACTAGATATATCAATATTTTAATTCATGAAACACATCTTGTTGAGAAATTTTGTCAAACAGTTTCCTTTCCATATCATACAGCTGCATTTGGTGCATAAAATACAAGCTTCAGCATAAAAATTGTGGATAAACTTTGAAGTATAACGTAGCAGATTTGTTCCATGAAAATGGCCTGCCCTTTACTCTAACATATGTTTGTAACAACTGTAGGTCATTCTTTCAAAACTAATCTAAACTTTTGTGCAAAATAATCTTCCAAATAAGGAAAATCAAATAAGAATTTTTTTCTGTCTAAGAAAATGTACAAATTTTATAGCTCGATATCTCTCTAGGAAAATTCCAATAAGAGTCTGATGCCAAGTTACATTATATATCATTCATCCAAACATTTATAGATGAGACCACAATACCATTGTATCTAAAATGTATTTTTCCTTCACACTCTAGGAAAATTCTAATAAGAGTCTGATGCCAGGTTACATTATATATCATTCATCCAAACATTTATAGATGAGACCACAATACCATTGTATCTAAAATGTATTTTTCCTTCACACTCAAACCATTTGCGAAAATCTATACATGAAGTTTAACCATTTAAATTTATTTTTGAATCAGAAAAGTTATCTCTCAACTAATGATATTTTCAAGAATTCTCATTAACAATTTGAAAATATTTCAACATCATCTGATATTCTGTTAGATATTAATATTTCTAGATCTCATGACAGTAGAATGCAAGAAAATGAAATTTTTGTGCAACTATATCTACGTGAGCATATTTAAGAGGAAATATTATATAACATAGAGGTATGAAAATAAAATTTTGTTTTACATCTATTTAGCCAGCAACATTTATCCCAATCTCATTAAGTTTGAATCCTTCATGATTCTCTATCAACAAAAGCCAAGCCCAAGTAAGTCTTGCAAAACATAGAGCAAATATTTATCTTAGATTTTGTTGTCCACCGGTTGATGCATTTGAAGGTTTACACAACAATTTTGACTATGTAACTTTGTCATTCATTGTGCCTTCATTTAACTTAGAAATAATAATTGTTCCTTTTGGCCATCATGTTGTTTCAAAGCCAGTTAGTGAGCTGTATTGTAGATTAAACTGCTCTTAAATGGTTGAGATTCTCGAAATGATTTCTTTTTAATATTTTTCTTCATCCTCCCACCTTTCCAAAACATATTGATTTTTAAAATTTGGTTGAAGAACCTAAAAGTTATGGCTATTTTAAACTGCCCTGTTTTTATAAATCAGCAAATTGAACATTGATTGGTGAATATTTTGAATGAATGTAAATAATATTTATATTCGACAGTTATTGCAGCTTTAGTCCCTTGTCATTATTAAAGCTAATAGCATTTTTTGATAAGTAGGATATATTTTCCATAGTAAGTCAAATTGTGATATTGCTATGAGGACTCAACTATGTAGATTTTGAGTCAAACTTATTGACCCATGTTTCATGAGTAGTTACATGCAAATGTCTCCACTTAGAGATTGCTTTGTAATTCAATAAGAGTAGGCACCCTTTCCTTTGTTTCATTTTTGTAAGAATTTCATGTAGTTTTGCATGGTTTGAGAGGAAACAATACAACTTATGTTCTGCTCTAATGAGTAACCATTGAATTGCACCTACTTACAATCATAAACTCTGAATGGGCACCCTATTTTGGGAATTAAACTTGGGATTGTGTGCATAGGTTAAAGAAGGGAACTTCTAACTGTGCAAATTGCTTCTTTGAATTCTCCCTGAACTAGCTACAAAAAGTTTTGTACTCCATGCTTGGTGTACTAGCACTTTTTTTGGATGACTACCATTTTATAGTTATCAAATTTCAATCATTACAATTAAGATTTTTATAGTAGCTTGGTCCTGGATTAATAAGAACGATGCAATTAAATAAATATTTGGAATGGGTTGTGATAGTATTTTGAAACAAACACATGTTATCAGTGATTAGAATGTGATCCATCATATTTGTCTTGAAATACATACCAAATGTATGTTGCCATAAGTGAAACTTTTAATCTAAGTTGGATCAATCCTAACCAGATTTGTGAATATGCTCAAGACTGTCGCAGATAGATCCTACATAAGATCTTAAACATTAGTTGTTGGTTCATCGAATGACATGAATCAAAAGTAAGTTGGTATATAGCTGCATTGATCTTGCCTCAACTGATATAGCTAAAATTTTGAATTGAATCGATAGCTACTGTGAAACTTAACATGATTTTGTTGAACTAGTTTGGAGTTTATATCAATAAGTTCTTAATTTGGAATGAATTTGTAGAACATTTTTGAAAAATCCTTGTTGAATCAGTATGGATGAACTTGAATTAAGACATGTTTTTATCAAACTGGGATCCCCTTCTACATATAGAAAACAAATCTTGTTTGAATTTGGGTTCTCTGATTATCAGGGCAATGACTAGCTTTACTTTTTATTCTTTTTCAATAGGTACATTCCATAGTATCTGTAGAAGGAAAATCAAAACTTTGCAATACAATCAATTACCACAAACTTTATTTTGAAGCAAGTAATCTCATTGCTCTTGAAGCAAGCTATCTCATTGCTCAAAATCCTCAATTTCCGTCAAGAATTGTTGTACAGGTTCTTAATCAACAAGACAAGCTCAAAAGCATGCTTCATAGCCATTACACGAAAAGCCTAATCTCCTCTCATTTCAGTGATCATGTGAGGATGTATATTCCACAAGAAGAAGTTATTAGTGACACTTACTTTTATTATGTACAACTTTATTTATGCTTTTAAATCAAACACCTATCGGTGTATCCCTTGCACCTCCTTTGGGTGCAAGTGCTAGTATATAGTAACAATTTCATTTTTATATCTTATGAATTATTTGGCTTCATAGAATTTCCATCAATTCTCTATTTTGTGGAAGATTGTTTTGGTTGGAGGTGATCCTTGGGCTACTATGGGACTGATTGACAACTCTTATAAGGTATCAAAGCTCTAAGTTTGTAATATTTTTTCTTTGTTTTAGAGTGTTTCAACCAAGAGCTTTCACATAATGCATTGTGGTGTTAACTAAACCTCACGGTTGAGCCTAAAAGGCTCGTGGCAAACACAATAGGATTTAGCACTAGAAAATTTATTATTTTATAAAGAAACATATTTGAAAAATTGCATACTGTACTGATTTTTAATGTTGTACAATCCTACCATCATTGCTGTGAAAAATTGAAATATCACATCATAGTTGTTGTCACACCATCTTTGTCTTTATATCTTGCTCTCTGTCATTTGTGGTCCTAACTAGTCATTTATTGTGTTGGCGCCCCATCAACAACACTTGAACAAAATTTAAACACACCGTACATCCCCACTTGGTAAATATCTCCCAAAGATAGGAATGTTGTTCAACATTCTTGTATCTTAATCATCTTTTGTTATCTACCATTAGTATAATAGATTATACATTGTGAGGGAGCTATATAGTATCTTTCTTTCTCTCATATATGGGAGACATCTATAGTACATTAGTGACAAAAATAGTCCTTTAGGGATCAGGTTGAGCCTTTATTTCCTTCACGTGTACATGTTTGTTTGCGTCATTTTTCTTTGAGGGATTTTTTCTCCTATACTATTAAAGATTTATTTGTTCATGGGCTCCTAACATGGCTTTATAGTCAAGACCCCTCCTTGCATCTTTATATTTTATTATACTCCCTATGTTGAACATAAGGGGGGGTGTTCATGTAAACATGGTATATTACCTAACTAGTGTTACATTAAGGTCATTGTCACACTACTTAAGCTTACTTAGGATATTTGTCGTTGTGTGTCTCATATCATAAAATTAACACTCATCATCATCTTACTTTATCTTTAAGTTTCATCTAGGATTTTAGGCCCCGTTTGTTTGCTGGAAGATGGCTGGAAGATGAAAACGGGAAGATGTATTTTTGTGCGGCCAAATTCTCATTTTGGACCAAAATGAGAATTTGGCCGTACAAAAATACATCTTCCCGTTTTCATCTTCCAGCCATCTTCCAGCAAACAAACGGGGCCTTATGTCTTTATAAAATGAGCTTCTTCAATATTTTGCATCAATTTCACTTCTGCATCTAGTGAATTTTCAATTTTAACATTTTCATTGTTTCTCTCAAGTGGAAAGCTATTTCAATTGCAAGGAATACTTTGGCTACTATGGAGTTAATTGTCCAAACCTTTGATTGCATCCACCCAAGATTTGGTCAACATATATTTTCAATAGCAACTCTCAAATCAAAACACTTAACCAAATATATCTAGGAATTAGTCACCTTACCCTTCGAGTCGAAGACCAGCACTGGGTGTACCACCAACAACCTAGAAATATCCTCGTGGTTAAGATGCAACATTTTGAATTGTTAGCTCCAAAGGAATGCCTCCAACAACAATTAACCCCTCACCAAGCCATAATGCAATAAATCAACAAGTTGTATCCACACCAAAAGCCAGTAGAGAACCTTCAATTGCCTTCAAATCCACAAATTGTTGATGCAATATGTAGAACCTACACAAGTATCAAATTAGTACCCTCATCACACTTGTGTGACTAAGGCAAAGAACTCCTACAAAAACTCCTTAAACCAAAGGAGGCAAAAGCCCCTCTAGCCTTCACCAAAGCATGCCCATGAAATTACTAGACACAATGGCAAAGGAGGAGAGGACTACCACTCACAAACTAAATGACATGCTTTCACTTGACATTATATGTGTCCTTGACATCTACTCGTCTCCCTTTGCATCTTATCATCATGCCCCCACCTACAACTTATTAAGTTGTCCCACTCAACCCCTATTCAAAAACCTTTTTTCCCCCTCTCAATCTTAATGTTCTTTTTATTAGATTTTCTTCCCTTCATAAGTTTTCGTAAGGTATCTAGTAAACGATAATTTTTTTAAAAAAATTACAAATGATCTTTTTTTGTATTTTTATTATATGACAACGTTATAGTTAAAAATACACATCGATAACAATATCTAATAATATTTGAATAAAAAATAGATAATTTCTATCATATAATTATCGAAACAACATCATATTTGACTGTACCCTCAATAAAAGTCATCTCACCCAAACACTTAGGTTTCTAAACGTTTTCCTATGTTCCATAGATTATTTATGCTTTCAAATTAGACATAGCTCATCAAAGTAGCAAATGAAAATATATATAAATGACAAAATAAATAAAAGCACGACGTAAAATACATATTATTTACATCATCTTTCAAAGAATTAAAAAACAAAAGAAACGCCAAAATAATGAGTGGTAACCATTTCCATGCATATCCAACCCTCCAATTACTTTTTAAAAAATCAAATACAAGATAACTAAAGCCTACTTATACCCTTAATAGTTATAATTTTAATATTTAATTGGAAGAGTTGTGCAACTTTATTGGTAACCATAATATATTACAAGAGCAATTGTACATAAGTATTGGTCAAAACAGTTATTAGAGGAATATATGTTAGGTTAATTGAACAAATTTTTTAAGTGTTTGTAATACATACTTATTGAGGCATATATAAGTATTGGTCGAATGACCACTTTTTGACTTTATGCACATAACGAATCATCCAACATTCTTGGTAACTATACAGAAGCTGAAACAAGAGCTTTAAGTTCTATAGTCACATATGAAGAAAATTTAAAAAGAACGTCAAAATTTGATAAACAATTAAAAAGATTTGGGTGCATGAAGTTAACTATAACAGCTGCTATTGGCATCCTGCTCAAATATTTTTAAAACTAGTTTTTCAAACAGGGTAAATAAAATAAATTAATAATGCCTATAAAGACAAAAAATTATTTGCCCATTTATGTAGCGAATGAAATAGAATTGTACATCCTTGTACGTATCAAGCAAATCAAATAAAATTATGTGTCCATGTACATAATGTAGTAACTATTTTAAGCATTTGATATATCTCAAGACTAATCTCTTAATCTATATCTATAAAAGTTTAATTGTAGATTGTAGGAAAAATGTATTACTTGATTGTACATCTGAACTGCAGAAATTTGTTTCTATTTAAGTGAAGTTTTAATTTCTCATCAAAAAATTATCATGCAAAATCTAAGATACCTCTGCATTAAAATACACATCCATTTATCACTTCAATGAACTCAGCATTAGTAGTCTATATAGCTATTAAAGAATCACTTGCATTGCAGCTTAGTATATTTAACAGCACCTTGCTGTCAACAAACCTGCAAATCTTTAAAAAGGAGATTGGCATTACCCCTTGTGATCCCAATAAAAATCAACGGTGACAGAAAATGCTTCTCAAAGCACAGATTATATGGTTGAACATCAAACAAGTTAACGGACCAAAAACAAAGTCAACATTAATTTCTTATGTCATAGAGATAAGAACAAACTAGAATGTCATAAACATCAATGGACAAAAAGTGAAGCATCTTGGTCTCTTCTGGCTATTTGCATGGTTACAGAAAGTACATTTTGTGTTCCAAGTTATTTTGATTAATCTAGCTGTATGTGACACTCCTCTTGACATCGAATAATTATATTATGTGGTTCTACATATTAAAATGAAAGCTACATACGATCAATCAATGAAAAGCTTGCACTGCAGCCTGTGCCTAAGACTGAGCTGTTTAGTGCATTGACTCTGTTACCCCTTCATGATCCAAGGCATTGAAGGCTATGAAGCACAAAAACAGGCTAGCAGAACATAACAGCTATAACAAATTGCAACATTGATAAACTTCATCACAGATTTATCAAAAAGCGTTTCTTGCCCTCCACTAATAGCATAAATAGAAGTCTCTTTTAGTGAAGTGAATTCTTCAGAATATGCAATTAAAAAGCAGAATTCTAAGGATTCAAGTGAAGGATTAACACCATAATGTAGAAGGAAAAACATTATTAGATGTAACAAGACAATTATAGCAACTACCACAGAAAACGATAACAAAATCATGTGTCAAAAGCTGAATCTTAAGAGAAATTTCCCTTCGGTGGTTTTGGAGACGCCTGCCTCGCATTTTCAAAAGCAGAATATCAGCCAAATTATTCTTCCTAAAATTAAGTCTCCATAGGAGTTACACCTGGCTCAGTATCGTCTTGTGTAGCACCTTGTTCACCTTCAATTGGACCTGCATCAGTTGGAGTTTCATCTTTCTTATCCTCTAGCGAATCAATGATGTCCTGGACTATTTTCTGATCAAGAATAGTGAATGCCTCTCCAATTCCAACAATAGCAACATTACAGTTAGCACCATTGAGTTTGCCTTCTTGCAAGCATTCCTTGACTGACATTATACCATGTCGAATAAGTTCATCACGTGAACAGTCTGGGAATGTCTCAAATTTTCTTTCCAAGTAAGTTTTGCCTGCTTGGGAGCGAGCACCAATGGCATATGCTTGATATTCAAAATAATTTCCAGAAGGGCAGTTCTGGTAAAGATGAGGTCCTGTTTCATCTAATCCAGCAACAAGCAGACCCACACCATATGGCCGCTTCCAAGATCGCTGAGTGCATACCTGCCAAGAAATGTAACATAATCAAATCTTGCTTTTGCTAAATTTAAAAATTGCCAATATGGATTGTAATTCAGCGCATTGGGAATACAAATGATGCCCCCATAAACAGCGCACATATCATATGGCCATATAAAATAAATGGAGTCCTAAATTTTCTGAATAAAAAGCCTTCTTAAAGTTGCCAATCATTCCAAAATTTTAAAAAAAAAAATTAGATGCCAAATAATTTTCTGAACAAGGGAGCATTCAAAATTTTAAATAAAATGGGTAGCCGAAAATGTTTAAAGTAACAAACATTCCCACTTGGCAAAGAGAGTCCTCACATTCACATGTAGAAACTAGTTGATTAATCGTCTTGCGTGTCATTAGATTTGCACTTCTTTTTCTTATACTAAACTCTACCCTTCTTCCTCCACAAGTCATCCCAAAGACAATGAAAACCATTATGAATCCCGATATAAAGATGGAAATCTAGGGATGTGTATAGAATCCCATTAGAGTCTCCATATGAAATTATGGGACTAAATATGTGTGCCATTACTATGAGGCATTCATAGGATATAGGATCACAAGATCAGAGGTGCAACAAATAAAACATGTAGTGGCTGTGGATGAAAAAAGAAAACATAAAATCTGTTATATTATTGTAGATAAAACATTAAGAACAACTTTTTACTATAATCAGCAAATAACAAACAGAAGTAACAAGGAGAAGTTCTTAGTACAATTATTAGCTGAAAGACAGAAGACGATCGTGCTTTCCATCACAAAATCACAATTTAGCAGTAAGAAAACTATTGTTGGTTCTGGTATGGTCAAAACTTTTGGACAGTATAATTACACTCTTAGTGAGATCAAACAGATTATCGAACTAGCTACAAAACGAGTGGAGTAGCACAAGCAATGACAGAAAAAACTCCTAGTACAGTGCATGTGTCCCCAGTTATCAGAGATGCATAATCCTGCAAAGGTTGCCACAAATGGAAGAAATGTCAAACTTCAACCAGCGGAGAGTGGTACTGGACAGAAAAATTTGTAAACATGTACAAGCTGTACAAATTTCTACTCGACTAGATCTTATATGGAGAATCATATATCACTCGTTAAGGATAACAAATTAACAATTTTTCACCCTTGGAGCTAGAGGACCCTTCCCCAGTTTCGGCAGTGCCCAACTCACAGGTGGAGCATCCTGAGCTCCTAGAATCCAACCAGTATTACACCCGGAAGCTACACCCTCTCTTCCTGGCCCCTATCAAAAATCTCCAACCAAATACATTTCCAAGACACAGAAAACTTAGAAGTGAATCAAAGAAGAGCCTGGAGAAGAGTGGTACTGCACAGAAAAAAATGTAAACATGTACAGGCTGTAGAAATTTCTACTGGACTAGTACTTATCTGGATACCCATAAATCACTTGTTGAGGATAGCAATTCTTCACCCTTGGAGCTAGGGGTCCCTTGCCCAGTTTCGGCAGTGCCAACTCACAGGCGGAGCATCCTGAGCTCCGAGAATCCAACCAGTATCACACCCAGAAGCTACACCCCTCTCTTCCTGGCCCCTTTACCAAAAATCTCACCCTTACACGACCCACAAAACTTAGAAGTGAGAATCAAAGAAGAGTCTGCACTCAAAGAGACCAAGCTTGTGCAGGACAAATGATCATCCAAGAAAATCTAGGAAAAGCCAGAGAGGTACCCAAAAAAAGAATATCAACTGAAAATATCATTGTTGCAACAATTTAATTGGTTTTTAATGTGGCTGCAATATATATCTAAACAATGGTTAAATTCAGAAATTCTTATTTCAATTGTGCGGACATGTAGGCCTTGACATTAAAATTTAAAAGCTTAGCTCTGACAGAACACTCATTTCAAAGAACTCCTGACATTTTTGAAGGGGCAAAAACTCTCTTCATAAAAAAAGAAAACTGAGGAATCCATCAATATTGGTAAACATGAGAATATAGTGACCATTTCAAAAAACTCGTAAGATTTTTGCAGAGGTAAAAGCTCTCTTCATAATAAGGAATATTGAGGGAATTCATCAATATTGGAAACATGCTAATATAACGAATAAGGATAGAAACCTAGATTGAAATGATGCTCAGAGACTCATTGTTCCCAAGCTTAGAAAACACATTAAGTTTGAGAAACTTGAGAATTAATAGATATAATTTTAGTTTCTAATTAAACTATTACTAATATCTTAATTTATTATATCAATCACTTGCTTGCAATTTCCCATCTATTGTTGTATGCAGAGTAATCATATAAAGATGTGCAATCTGTAATTTCATGTTTTTTAATGATGGGTCAGATTTAGTTGCCCCCTTGAAAATGCTATTATGGAATGTGGAAAAGAAAACTCATAAAATAGATTATTACTTAAACATTTGCTAAGAGAATGAAAAAAAAATCAAACATGAGATGCAGAAAGTTAGATTCCTTGTTCAATTGTATTTATCAATAATAGGTTTCCACAAGTGACAGAAAATTAGCCCATTTTCTCCACTAATGCTGTTAGCTTTATATTCAATTTCTAACAAGCGTACTATGAGAAGTAGGGTTCTCAATAAAACTTTTAAGTTATGTAATGTCCCATTTTCTGCAGTAGTGCATTTTATGCCTGATTAGCCTATCTAGCCATCCGGATAGTCTAATGGCCGCTTTAATAAGGAATCAGTCACATGGTTACATGGGCATTTATTTAATATCTGAGTTCAGTCTCTATAGTTGGAATACTTTATTTCATAAAGTAATATTATAAAGTCACTTTAATGTTATTACTTTAAGCTACTTTATTTTTATAAAGTGACTTAAGTGACTAAAAGACAAAAGTGTTTTTATGCCACATTGCTTAGTTTGGCGTAACGGCTCTCATTTTGAGGTTATAAAAGCAAGTGGGCTTTCTTGGGAAATCAAGCATGAGATATTATCAACAACAAGAAATTAAATTATGGTTGCTTATGTGACTGGTTATATGTTCTTGAGGACGCAAACCCTTGAGAAGAATTCGAGAAACTGGACGTAGCCCCAGCATTTCTCCCGTTGGGTGGAATCACACAGATTTCACATTGGAGTTTCACGAGTAAGTTAACCTTCAGTCGATTATTACAGCATCACTACACAACATTAAAGCATCGATATACTCCAGCAGTGAAAGAGGTTTCAGTTTGCAGTGACTGGTCTCATATGTTTGAGAATACACTCGAAATCTAGTATGATATGGTGGTGATAAGAAACAGACTCAATACACCAGACCATACGATAAGGATCATTACCTTTCCCTAACTCTGTGATAGCCGTTTGGGTTGAGCATTCATCAGTGGTGACCAACGTATTATTGAAATTGTGACTGGTGTAAGGATCACGTTTGTAGTATCTGTGCGGGGGAGAAAGCCGAGCCACCTTCTGCATTGTCTGCAGTGTTAGTGCTGCGTGGAAGAGCTATACGCGGGCCGCATTCTATGACTGCAACCCGCGGTTGAATGCTAGGTGCCAGGATTGATCAGCAGCGCCCATACCCGAGCCGTGGCGTGGTCACAGGATACCCGACCACCTCTCTTTACTTCTCGGGGTGACGTATAGTGGGAACCAGCAGTGGGGAGTGACGCGTGGAGCTCCAGGGAGCCGCATAGGTGATGGGCTGAACGTTGGGAATAGAGTATCTACAGCAGTGAAGTTCGTCCTGGACACGGGGGCTATATTCCTCATATTCCGTCCAGACTGCACTCAGAATACGTTTCCAGCAAGCTGCGATCACAGTCATAGTCCAGCGCTTGTAGAAGACACCCCTTTATTCCGCCATCCGTTGATAGCACTCACAGGTGCATAAATTATTACTGCTTTCAGTCCCTCTAAATATTTGTATATGCAATGTAATAGATTGAATTAATGTGCGGAAAGCTAAACGCATAACTGAGGCTGGAACGTGTTACAGTTATCTGTTATTCATAAAGATTCTTGTTGTTGACATACATAACTACTGTATTTTATTATTGTTCAAATTCTTGATACATCTGATCCAGTATTAGAGAGCAGTAGTGTTTGGCGTCCCATCATTACATCACACGTCAGATATTGAACTTGCACCGGAAAGGAATATACACTCTTATCATACACTACAGATAAATATTAGTCCCCAGGGTAAAAGTAAGAAAATCTCAGGCAGCTTCGGGTAAGAAACCAGTTAGGAACTTTACAAGTTATTTCACAAAGAGATATTTCATTAGGTTGGAATGCTTGGCTGTTGTAGATCTAATAATACTGCCATGTTTGACATCACCAATATACTTAATCTTTGCAGAATCCTCATGAATTTTTGCAAGAGCCAAGGCGCTTGCCCATGCACTACAGGCTCAGCCAGATTTTGATACAGGGACTCACCATAAGTATTTGTAGGCACCAAGTGAGTCAGTGGCTTGGTCTTGCATGTAATGTTCCCTTCTCCAATGCCCTAGTGTTTGTGTTTGCCCTAAAATTACAATCCCAACACAATCAATAAATTATAAAACATATCTTTCCTACTAGGGTTAGGGACATTAACTCAAATCATATGATATAAATCTAATCTCATTAATGGAGTTCCTTTGTAATGTCCCCAAATTGAGCAGTACCATCTCATAACCAATCATAAATAAATCATGGCCTTTCGCCTTACATCCCACAAGAGGCAAGAATGTCCAACTAGGACCAGATCCATCCCTTGGGCTAACTAATTCATCACTTAGCCCAAATGTGGCAGGAATCAGGAATGTCCAACCAAGACCAGATCCATCTCTTGGGATAATCAATTCATCAATTAGCCCAAAAGAGGCAGGAATGTCCAACCACAACCAGATCCATCTCTAGAGGAAATCAATTCATCAATTAGCCCAAAAGAGGCAAGAACGTCCAACCATGACCAGATCGATCTCTTGGGGAAATCAATCCATCACTTAGCCCACAAAAGGCAGGAACATCCAACCAAAACCAGATCCATCTCTTGGAGTAATCAATTCATAGGTTTGATTGTCTCTGCTGTATATGTATTTCCCTCTTCTGATGTTCAATGGTCTTCTTGATATAACAAGTCCCTCCAGACATTGCCTTAAGTCTGCCTTGAATCTGCTATATATCTAACCTATTAGATTTCTCTCAATTTAGCTTATAGGTCTGCTACAATTCACTTTTTAGGTCTACTCACACCCTTCCTTAAGATTTGCTCACAAGCCTTCTTGATCCCACAAAGTCCGATTTTTTATAACCTCAGATCTGCTTATAAGTCTGCTTGTAAATAGAAAGATATCGCATTGAATGGATGCCCAAATGAGTCTCAACATGCCTCTCTTTATACCTTCAAAGAGGCACCTCTTCACCAAACAATACAGCTTATCAAATCAGGTTGGCTAGCACATATAATATTTAATTCGCATTTAAATACATCACCACTTTCATTGTTACCTTCTATGTCACAGCATTCACCGAATGTCATGTAGGAGATTCAAAAATTGGCGAATTCCAATAAGATAATTAAAATTCATCCTAATAACATATTTAAAACTAAGGCTTTTCAAATCAAAATACATTCGGCCATGTGATACACTGTCTTTGGAAGAATATGCGCGACTTCCGGCAGAAACGAGTAAGTCTCCTCACAGCACACTGGAACTAGGGTTTTGGCCCCACAAACCCAATGAAAGGTGTCGGAAATGATGTCTCATCACGCCATGGTAGAACAATGGCATAGATTGCAGGAGACCCATCAATCTGGTGAAGAAATAAACCTGAGTATGATATTAAGAACAGTAATCTTTTATATTAAGAGAAATAATTGGTATACAAGTATTATTGTATTTATCTCAACATAAATCTATTAGGAAGCTTTAAATCATACTCATGTGATTGAATTACCAATCCATCAAGATTTCAGATAAGCAATTATTTACCTGATTGTCATCAGCAATCATGTTTGGAATCAATGTGAAATATCCTACAAATAGAAAGATGCAGCAGTACCGGTCTTCCCTCATCAAGTACACCTCGAAGATGAATGGACTAGAGGTCCTGCTGTACTTGTGGGCCAAGGGGCTAAATGGATTAAATGTCATTTTGTGCCCTTGGGATTGGTTGAGGAAGACAGTCTCCCAGCATCCTATGCTCCACGGAGTTTCAGGGACGAGGATGTTTTAGGGAACGGGGACATGTTTCCGGTACGGGTATGGGTACGGTTCAGAGCCAATTTTTAGGGGACGACAAGGGATGGCTATTAAAAAATAGGGGAATTTTTATATAGAGAGAATTTAAATATGCATATCATAACATTGATAAACCATTCACCATAGACATTTTAGAAGCTCAATACAATGATTTACATAGCAAATTAACAAAATTCAAATACTTTCATTGTAAAAATATGGCATACATGTAGCAAAAATGCCCAAAGGCTCCAAGTTTCATGCATGTAGTCCAACTAAAATACTAAATAGTAAACAATAACATAGAAGTTCAATTCCAAAATCAGATGTCCATGATAAATTAATAATCAAAATCAATAATGTATCTGCAAATGAAGAATCAATGTATAATGCTGCTCCTCTTTGTTTTTCTTCTAGCCAAGAACGGTTGAAATGAATAAATCAAGAAGACTTCACCTTTTTAGTTTTTAGCCTCCAAATAGGGTTTGATAATTTTTAATTGATACTTCTACCCACGTGGGGCCCGCCCAACAATTAAAAAATTAAAAAAAAAGTCGCTTTTTCATAAAACAGCTGGGAAAAAGGGGACATTGTTAGGTACCGGGGACGGTTAGGGGACGACTACACCGTCCCCGGTACCTAATGCCGTCCCCAAGTTTCCTAACCCCCCAAAAATCCGTTTCGAAAACGTCCCCATTTTTTGGCAAAAAAGAGACGGAAAGGGGTCCGGAAATTCCTGTCCCCCATCCCCGTTTCGTACCCGGGACGGGAGCGGGGGTTCCAAGGCAGGGGACACGTCCCTGTGGAACACTGCTAGCGTCTTATCAAGATTTTCTATCAAATTCCTAATATGAAATATGGTCGACTATGAAAATAAGCTATGAAATAGATATGAATGATTTTAGGATACTTTGATTTTAATAAAGATTATTTGTATAGGATCATAGATTCTTGATATTAATGCTTTGATCTAAATTAATATTGTTTATAAGACCTAAATTAAGATTTTCTCTAAATTGGCATTACAATTATGTAATTTTATTATAGAATTATATTTATAAAATAAGTTGCATTTGTTGGAATTGTTATTTTTGGGTAAAATCAGGTTTATCCAAAAGGGACACTACAAATTTCTATAAATTTGCATGCGTTAATGAAGAAAGATGAATTGGAAAGAAATTGTATATTTTCTCTGCATAATTTATCAATAGGGCTACTGCGACTACCTGAAGTTTGAACCCATACTCCAAAGGAGCTTTCCAAAATATCTCTCTTTTCTGATTCCCTCTATACTCTAGGCAAGGACCTAACAACCCTTTCTCTTCTTGTTGAACGGAGTGGTATCTTCCAACCTAAGTTAATTCAGTTGTTTGGTCAATACATAGATGAGATATATGATCTGCTGCCCATCGTGGCTATATAGAATATGGTTATCCAGATAGTCAACAACCACTCAATATGAAAAGTGCAATGGCCTGCCCTGTCACCCGCAATGCCTACAACACTAGATTTTGAACTTCCACAATGCAAATTCAAGGAAACCAAACAGAAGCAAATCAAAAACCCATCAGTCATACTCGTCAAACTAGCACTACTCAATACTGCCACTACACATGATAGTCAAATTTTCAATGTCCACCTTTTGGCTAATGGTTGCTTTGACACTACCAAAAACTTCTTTGCGCAGGAAATTCATTGGCTCTGTCTCAGCAAGACTTCTGGCTGAAAAGTGCTGATTTTGACTGTCTTAAGTTCTTAACTGATGCCACTCTACCTTCACCGGTGGAGAGTTATTAGCAGTGCTTATAAGAATTTTGCTATGAACTGCAAGCCACTCAACCTTCAGACATTCACTGTGATCACAAAACTGATGCCACCCTACCTTCACTGTTGGGAATTTTAACGCATGCTTATAAGAATTTTGCTATGAACTGGAAGCCACTCAACCTCTAGGCATTTCCTATGATCACAACTAGATTTCACTGCTTTATTTCTTTGCAATGTGCTATTCCAAGTTCCACAAGTTTTGTTGGCAATGTGCTATTTGGCAAAAAAAATTAGGCCCTCTACTCTAGAAAGGCAACCTAACAACCATTTCTCTTCTTATTACACAGAAGTGTATCTTCCAACTAGAGTTAATTCAATTGTTTGGTCAATATGTAAATGGGAGATATAATCTGCTGCCATTGTGGGTTTATAGCATATGGGATTGACCACTCAATATGAAAAGTGCAATGGCCTACCTTCCTGATCCACAATGCCTGTAACACCAGATTTTGAACTTTACCACGCAGATTCAAGGAAACATAACAGAAGCACATTGAAAACCCATTAGACGTCCTCATCAAACTGGCACAACTCACTTAACACTGCAAACTGTAGAAAGGAATGATATGCCCCTACCGTCTGAATATCAAGGTGAATGAAAACCAATTTTTAAGTTCTTTGAGGTTCACTATATTTCTAGTTTCATAGATGACATAAACGAACGTTATGACTTAGCTTTCCACTAATAGTGATGACAAAAACAAAAATTTGAGTGTAAAGAAAAAGGAAAAACAAAATAAATCAAGAGAAGTACACAACCCCTACCCAAACACACCTAAACTGGACCACAAACCTGACTCGAGAAAGAAACAGTCCCAAACCCAAGGGTTTTACAGAGTGAACCAAAAACTCATCTTTTAAGGTCCTTGAGACCAAATGAATTTGTAGGACCAATCAAAATATCGTTCCAATGTCCATTTTATAATCTTTAACATTGTTGTGGATTTTATCATTGAAGTTTATATTAATGCTGCAAACATCCTTGGCATTAATCTTTGCTTGACTGATTTATCCTCTAGATTTAACAATAGTCGATGGAATTAAGAATATTTCATTGTAATGTGACCCATGTTCAAAGCCCTGGAAGACATGTAACATGTTTTAAAAATGTACAAATGTTGAACCGAGAGAACTACAAATTCCAAGTCTAAGTGTATCAATGCAATTAGGTTTCCTCAATTAATGAAACATATATGATGGTTCTTTAAGAATATTCACGTAAAACAAAAACATTCAGTCCACCCTAAAATGTAATGGATTTTCTATTAATTTTGATATGAGATGAATCTTCCTTTCTTTTGTCCTATGCAGGGGAGAACTAATCCAACTAAATACAAACAAACGAGCAAAATGAATGAAGTTAATAATGATAATATTATCATTATCAAAGCAAGTGAATATTCTACTTCCATATCATTTTAGTTTGCTACGTATTTTTTTTATGAAAAGTGCCTCCGCCCATAATTCCACTTGATAAGCTTTGAAGTCCGTACCACAAGGATAAATTTCCTTTTTTAAATAATAAATCTTTGTACTTTATAACCATCCACATGTATAAACAAGCACACTACGAAGATCCACCACGAGCTTACAAATCAATTATTTTAAATTCAAAGTGATGAATCAATCAGAACAGCTATAAACAGGTGAGTTTGATACAATTTACATTTGAAGGAAAATACGATTAATAACTCAAAATGATAAAAAGATCAGTATTTAATTTTTCAACATCAATCAGGTAGTTCATAACAACAGTATTATGACTGCAAGTGATCGCATTTTTTTTATATCTCCGCATCCACTCAAGCAGATTGTGCAGAAACATTGACTGATGTTTGAATGCGGCTTTAGTGAGTCTTCGACTTTGGTAAAATAAAAATACATGAAATAAAACCACCATCTTAGTCTAGATGATTGTATTTTATCATGAAAATGCAAAGATATTTACAGATTGTATATATCCCAACTGCCCATACCTATTTTTTAATCATCGTACTTCATGCCGGGTTGGGCAATGGAATGCATTAAATTCCTAGTGTGACTTATGTGACTTATGTTCAATTATTTAATATATAGGTGCAGTACTACTCAACACTACGGTCTACAAAGGAACTTTGTAGCTGGAGGAGCACAATCGGGACCATAATGGCTCTTGTTGACGGTAGAGTTTCATCAATGAGGTGTGTGGATCAATATGTGGTGAACAAGAAATGGAGGGCATTCATTTATGTCACACCGGACAGCGATTACTCTCAATCTGATTTGAAAGGGCCATTCTACCAATGTCATCAACCTGCACACATTACCATCAATCAACCGATGACTTGTAAATTAAAGAAGACCCCGGAAGACTAAAGTTACAAGAGTAGCCGAGACTACCAATAGTCCATCAATACGTATCCTTTACAAATTCCCAATCTACGCTATTGACAACCCCAAGTCAACGGTTTAGCGTTTAGTCTGTCGGATATTTGTTATGATGTGGAGACAATGTGCTCATTAAAAGTTGATAGACCACTCCAACCACAATTATTTTTCTTCTTGGCAATGGCCTTTACTCCCATAGCCAAAGCGCACATCAATGGGTATAGTGTAGTATACACAAACAAAGAAGTTCTGCACGAATTTCAGTAAAAAGATGCCCCTTAATTGTGGCATTTATGTCAAAGAAAACCTGTAGTAAGCATTCACCAATAAAAAATAAGAAATGATGAAAAATGTAGCAATGTTTAATGGGTTTCTCAAGGGTTTATTTTTTTCCCAATGGATGACTTGCTCCAACTAAGCTTACACATGTAAATACCCCTCATTGATGAGTAAGACAAATCATCAATGGGATAAAAATGCTCTCAAGTCCAGGTGTAGATCTGTAAAGAGCCTGCCTGGCTCTAGCCTCTAACCCTCAATTGGACTGCAAAACATTCTAAAATTCTGAAATCTTTATTATAACTCCTATGAATCTGAAACCACTCTCAAACATCTTGACAATATTTATATAAAATATAACTTAAAGCATAAGCTAATAATGTAGCTTATACTTAAATGTTATATTTTATACAAATTATTTCGCCCTCCAAGTTGAAGAAATTAAGTGAGCAATTGGGAGTTAACTTGCAAAAAGAGAGGAAATCTTGACATCTCCATATTTCCACCCCTTGCAAAATCTCGACAACTCCAAATTTTCACCCTTCTCCTAGACCAAAATCTTGACAGCACTCATAATTCCGCCCAAGTCTAGGGGCAATCGAAGGCACAATTTCAACTCCAAGTTGATAAAGATGATGAAAATTGAAGATGAAGGATGAAAACCAGTCGAAATCTTGGAGGTTGGTGATCAAACTTTGAAGATGAACTTGGACGAAATCATATGTGAAAAAACCATGAAGATTAGCCCTGAAAGTGATCTTGAAACATGAAATGGGAATTGAGGACTGAATTGACAAGATGGAAAACGGGTGAAGGAGGAAATAATCCTAACAGAGGGTCGGATTCCAACCCCTTGTCGAGATTCCTAATCTTGACACTGGGTTGGAATCTGACCTTCTATCAAGATTCAGAATCTTGACATACCCCAAATTTCCACACTATTTTAGGTAGATTCTAAGTGGCTAAAGGGGGAAGGTTCTAATGCAAAATTGATCACGGGGATAATGGGGAAAAGCAATAAGATGAATCAAGGTGAAAATAATGATTTTGTAAATGCAAATCCATGTAAAAATCCAATAAAAATCAGATTGAAATGATAAGAGACTATCAAAATGAAAGGCAAAAGTTAGAAGATCAAATGGAATTGATAAAGTATAGGTGTTTGCAAGATCAAGTGGATGAAAAGATAATCCCGATAGGAGGTCAGAATCCAACCACCTCTCAGGGTTCATAATCTCGAGAGGCCTTGAATTTCCACCTTGTTTTCTCAGCAAAATCTACACAACTCCAAAGTCCCGCCCACGTATAAAGGCTATTCAATGAAAAATTTCAACTCCAAGCAGGTTGATATGGTGAAAACAAAGGCTATAGGCAAAGTCAATAAAGTTTTGAAGAAAGAAGATCAAAATTTTCAGCAAGAAATGGGCTGCAATCAGCTACAAATACAAATTGCTACCAAAAACTATGATGATCAACCTTTGAAACAAATTTGAATGCATGAAATGAGGATTGGAAATGGTAAAGGGAAGTTTGAAAATCAAGGAAAAATCAAGAATTATCCTAACATAGGGTCGGATTCTGACCCCTTGTCAGGATTCACAATATCGACATTGCCCAAATTTTTGCCATGGCATATTGATGTGGTGAGTTTTGAGGTCAAACAATGAATGCTTGAAATCAGATGACATGGGTGATAAAAGAAACTATTGGGAAAATTACTCAAATTGACTTAATGTTGAAGGATAAAATGATGATTTAAATGTGAATTTTGCTAATTGAGCAAATCGGCCCAGCCAAGGGACATCACCTTTCATCCTTGGCGCCTATATAAAGGGTTTGGTTGATTTCATGTTCGCCATATCATTTCATTTTCACCACAAGCAGATCCAACTTGCAATGAGAAGGCAGTGATTTCATTGATAAAAGGGCGATTTTAAGAGGATTTTAGAGGGCAAAACTCACTGATTTTATAAGAAAACAGAATTGAAGTGTGTTGAAAAAGAACAAATCTGGGTAGAAACTAAAAAAAATCAGGCCTTAGAAAATCAAAGTTTAAGGAGGATTCATATTGAAATCAGAACTAGGCACCCAGATTTTAAACATCAGCCAGTAAGGTAACTGTTTTATATGATTTGTTGATGAAAATCTGGCCTTGAACCAAAGAAAATTCATGATCAAAGCGCAATTTACCTCCCTTATTTTGAAGAGAATTCTTGATCAAGTTGGTTTACTAGAAGAAAAGGTTAATTTAAAGCATATCTGATGCAATTTCCTATCATGTAGGCTTTCAAATTTCCTAAAATTTATACTTATCATTTTGTGAGATTAACGAAATTTCCTTTGTTTTGCAAGATGATTGTTGAAGGAGAAGCTTGGAAAACATAAGATGGTGGCAAGATCGAGCTCAAAACTTCAAACAAGAAGGTGGTTCAAAATCAGATTATCAAAGTGCAATTTCAAAGATCAAGATCAAGATGGAGTTCAAGAAAGCAAAGAACAAGATGAAAGAACAAATTTACAAACCTACAAGTGAAAGAAAATCATCACCAACTTGAATTTCCTCCGGAAATCCAAGCTCACTTTGAAAGATCAAGCTACATGAAAGGCTTCATCACTTCAAGAAGATCAAGGTCATGGCCAAGAAAAATCATGATTTCGAAAACCAACAAGTGCAATGAGAAGATTTCAAAGAATGGAGAAAATTTGAGAAGATGAAGCAATTTGGGAATGTCATCACAATTGAAGGCTTGATAATGTTGAGTATCAAGAGATATTTTCTCATCACCAAAGAATTGATCAAGTCTATGAGATAAGGATGTTGAGGTGATGCCCACTTGTCTTCAACCAATCAAAAGGCTCCAGTTACACGAGTTCAAGTACAGTCAATCAGATTATGCCAAGTGTACATGTGGAGTCCACACCATGCCTCTACCTCATCTATTTCCCCATTGGTTCTCAAAAGCATTGTAATTTTCTTATTGCCCCATAGGGTGATGCCTTCATTTAATTGGATGATAGTGGTGGCAACCCTAATTAGGGTTTTTAATGGGTAAATCTCAGCCCTTGATCTTGAATTGATCTTGGCCCTTCATTGTAATTGAACAACTATGAAAAGGTCAAGGCCGTCTCATTTATAACTCATGAAGATTACATTAGAGGTAGAGTGGAGTAGGGGAGGCGACTTGTGGAAATTGTTGCCATAATGCTATCAAATTAATTGTTAATTCTTTGTTGGTCTTTTATTAATGTTCTGTAGCTATAGGAGACATCATTGTACCTGCGATGGTTTTGCAATCTCCCTTGTTGATGATTATATTGTTCTCAACCTTTCTTAGTTCGGCTAGTTGAGCTATTCCTTCATACTTTTGTTACTTTCATGGGCCTTGATGTTCAATTCTATTATTCTATGGTTTCTTTGTTTGTGTTGCATTGAGTTTGATCACCTCTATTTCGTTCATTCTCGTGTTATTGTTGCCATCATGAGTATGCTTTGGAGCGGTTGTTTATTGGTGCCAAATCATTTACCTCCACGGTTCTTCTTCTTACGGTGATCATGGTACTTGAAACTTTGTAGTTTATGAAGGTGAAATGACTCTCTCATAACCGTTGTTAATGTTTTTCAGATTAACACAAGGAATGTTTAATCTATAGAGATCTATCAAATACTAAGCATAGGATGTAATATAACAATCACAAGAAAGGGAAGATGTTACCCGGATTTGGAGCCCTTATGTTGCCTACAAATCTGCTCTTGGATGCTTTTCTAAATGTTGGATATATTCCACCTTGGATTTGAACTTATACTGTCCCAAATTCGCACCAAGTGTGAATTAGTCTCTTGTAGCATTGAGCATATAAGCTGGTATCCTATGCAATACTGATTATTGACCAATATCGATCGGATTTGACTTTGCAATTGATGCTGATTCATTCATATAAATTTGCATTCCAAGATCAGATGTAAGTCTGATCCAATTAGCTGATTCAAACATTGTTGAGTATATATATATATGTATATATTTTGCAATCCTCAAATAACCAGGTAAGATCGCAGGTTATAAATCGCAGCCTTTGTCTTTGATAATTTCGCCCTTCAAGTCTTGAATAACATAATGAATAATTACTCCAAGCAGATCGGATAATTCGCTGCCTTAAAGTTTTTCTTGCATTTAGAAGGACATCAATCTAAATTCGCATATTGATCTCTGCTCCAAAATTCGCCCTTAATAGATTGATCCTTGGTTGAATAGAATCATGTTATGTTTTTGATGATCTTTCACCAAGGATCGATCTCATATATATATATGGAACTTTCAAAAACAAAAAGCCGCCAACTCAAGGCTAGCCGACTTGGGCTCTTAATAAATAATAACCTTTTATTTCTTTATTATTACCTTAATGACGACTGGGCCCTCCCAAGTATAATAAATATTTGTTTCTTATATTTATATTTAATTATCATAAATCGATCCTTATATAATAATAATAAATATACCCCTTATATTTATTATTATTAAATCAATTTAGACAAATATAAAATATAAACAATACATTTAAATGTTGATCTTTGTCGTAGAGGCCAAAAATATCAACACTCCCTCTTGGACTTCAGGAAAAGATCAACCAAATCATTTTCCTTCATCCCTTCTATCATTTACTGATAAAGATGTCAAAAACATAACCATATTGAATACCATATCCAATCATAGATTTCATATCTATGAAGGTATATTCCCATCTACCAAAAATATGATGATAACATAAGTCGTATATGTTTATCATCATTCCCAAAGCATAGATTTCATATCCATATGAAGATCATCGTTACCAAGATAACATCATGTCATATGATGCTTACCAACCGGATGTGGATTTCCTAGATCCACGAGTCTCCTCAACTCAAGAGATAGAATATCAAGTCCATGATATTTAGGGTAACATCAAGTCCATGATGGTTACCAGCCAAGTGTGGTTTTCTTAGATCCACGAGTCTCCATGACTCAAGTGATGTCAAGTCCATTACATCAAAATAACATCAAGTCCATGATGTTAAGAGCATTCGTCTAACGAATATCAAGTCCATTACATCAAAATAACATCAAGTCCATGATGTTAAGAGCATTGGTCTAACGAATATCAAGTCCATGATATTCACCAATTGCTCGGAGTAATGGTCTATCGACATCAAGTCCATGATGTCCACCAATTACTCAAATGTGGATCCCTGATCCAAGAGATATCAAGTCCATGATATCACGAGCATTGGTCTAACGAATATCAAGTCCATGATATTCACCAAATGCTCAGAGTAATGGTCTCCAGACATCAAGTCCATGATGTTCACCAAATACTCAACAATAGATCCCTGATCCATGAAAAGAATATCAAATCCATGATATTCTCTAAATCTCCAATTCATAAGAACAACTTAGCCATGAGCATAAGTGTAACCAAATGAATCTCATAAGCAAAATCTTATCTCATGAATCCACATATGCATAAGAGTAACCAATATGATCTTATAATCATAAGAATCAAGTGCAATGTACATAGAACCACATATAATATAGTCTCTGCTATAATTAATAAATATAGATTCAGCTATATAAAAGAAAGTATGATCCATATATACATGCCAAGGTATACCATAAGCCAATAAAGTATGCTCCATACATACATAACAAAGTATACCGAATGTAAAACAATCTTGACTACATAAAGGAAATGAGTCCATAACCAAATGCAATATAGTCTCAGCTATGTCCACACATATAACCAAGTGTAATGCATAAAAGGAGGTATGTTTCCAAACATACATAAGATATGCCAATGCAACATATGCAAGGTAATGTAAGATCTAACATATGCCAATGTAATGTATGTTCCATAATAAGCAACATAAAGTATGTTCCCATAACAAGCAACATAAAGCCAATGTATGTGTCCATACATCAAAAGGTTAATCAATTATACTAACAATCAGCTTGTGAATGTTCCTCTATAACAGCGTAAAGTATAACATATGCCTAGGCAAAGTATGCATTCACAATGCAAGGTATGCTGCTACATAATGTATGCATTTCAATAGAAATATCAGTTATGTCAATCAGCTAAACAGACATTTCAAATAGCTGATCCAATCAGCTATGTATGTTTCATACATACAATAACAGCAATATGTTAAAGTAACCAAAATATTTAACGAAGAATCATATTCTCTTCAATGCAATCATCTAAACAGATAATCAGCTATGCTAATTAGATATGAAAATTTGCTGTGCCAATCAGCTATGTATGTTCCACGCATACAATCAATGAAAAGATAGTCAATCAGCCATGTTAGTAACCAGCTGTTCATACACAACATATATAACAAAAATATGTTAAGATAAAGCATGCTAATCAGACAATCAGCTGAGTCAATAAGGAATGATCCTACTCATTCATACAACAGGAAGGAGTTTATAACACAACACTAGGTGCAAGTGAGCCCATGATTATACTCCCTCTAGATCATACA